>CAXARO010001340.1:0-171530 GCA_963971305.1 Arcuatula senhousia
GGCCAAACTTGTCAAAGCAGAGACCATTGTAGCAGTCATCCATGTCAACATAACGGTTCCTGCACTTCTACAAATAGGGGATATTTGTGTTCATGCACAACAGGATGGACAGGAAAATCTTGTGAATTAAAAGACTTCTGCAAATCTAACCCTTGTCAGCATTCTGGTACTTGTAGAAACAATGGAAGAGGCTATGACTGTATATGTAACAAAGGTTGGACTGGAAATAGATGTCACGCAAGAGATTTCTGTTCTTCATATCCATGTAAAAATAACGGAACATGTCTTAACAAATCGGCTCAATTCATTTGTTCCTGTAAAAACGGTTGGGTAGGTAAAACATGTGAAACTGTTGATCATTGCGCTCCAAGGCCATGTAAAAACAACGCGCAATGCATCAACGGAAACACTTCATACTCATGTATTTGTATTGATGGTTACACAGGAGAGACCTGTGCAAAAAGAGATTATTGCCATTCGTCACCTTGCACTAATCAAGGAACATGTTCCAATGGTGCCTCTGATTTTAGTTGCATATGTCCCAACAACAGAACAGGAAAGCGCTGTGAACTATCAAACCTATGTAGCAGTAATCCATGTAAAAATAACGGTAATTGTACAAATACCAATAGCGGATTCAACTGCAGCTGTAAGAAAGGATGGGAAGGGATGACTTGTACACATGAAATCGGTTGTCATGAACATTCGTGTAATAATCATGGCAGATGTAGTATTTCAAATAGAAATGTTACTTGTCGTTGTGATACTGGCTGGGAAGGAGCTCGTTGTACGAGGAAAAATTACTGCGACCCTAATCCCTGTAAACATAATGGCAAATGTACAAAAAATTCACACAATTATACATGTTTGTGTACGAACGGGTATACGGGAAAAACATGTAACTTCATAGACCATTGTTCTAAATCTCCATGTAAAAACGGAGGACGATGTACGAATTACGGCAACAAATTCACTTGCTCTTGTTCTACTGGATGGTCAGGGAGTACGTGTCAGAATGAAACGGGGTGCCATCCCAACACGTGTAATGGACATGGTCGATGCATTATCTCTAATCACAGCATCAAATGTAGTTGCAGTAAAGGATGGAGAGGAAGTAGATGTTCTCTTGTCGATCAATGCGCCCCAAACCCATGTGAGCATGGAGGTTCGTGTCTTAATCAAGGTTCTACTTATAACTGTACATGTAAAAATGGATACATTGGACCAACATGTAGTTCTATTGACCACTGTAGAACCAATCCTTGTAAAAATAACGGAGCCTGTTCAAACAAAAACAATAACTTCAGCTGTAGTTGTTCTTTTGG
The DNA here is from genome assembly GCA_963971305.1 of Arcuatula senhousia. Taxonomy (NCBI): domain Eukaryota; kingdom Metazoa; phylum Mollusca; class Bivalvia; order Mytilida; family Mytilidae; genus Arcuatula; species Arcuatula senhousia. Next base: position 1,326 of record CAXARO010001340.1, read on the forward strand.
TTGGACTGGAGTGACTTGTCAAACCGAATCTAACTGTCATAATAACACGTGTCATGGACAAGGATATTGTCGAAAACTAAACGGAAAATTGCTGTGTGATTGTCATTCAGGTTGGACGGGAAATAGATGTACCGAAGTGAACCATTGTAGCTTAAGCACATGTAGAAACAATGGAACATGCCATAATAATGACAGAGGTTATAGTTGTACATGCACAGAAGGATTCATTGGATCGACGTGCAGTGAGAGAGATCACTGTTTAAGTAATCCATGTAGTAACGGAGGGGTATGTACAAACAATGGTCAGACATTTTCTTGTAGCTGTAAACGTGGTTGGTCAGGCAGTATATGTAAAACTGAATTAGGATGTCATGAAAGCACTTGCAATAAACATGGTAATTGTATATTAAAAAGAAATCGTCCCATTTGTAACTGTACATCTGGGTGGATTGGTGATTCATGTGATATTGTTGACCCCTGTTTTAGAAATCCATGTCAACATGGAACGTGTTCTACCAATAAAGATGGGTATAAATGTGCTTGTAGTAATGGGTGGATTGGAAGAAACTGCAGCAATGTCGACCATTGTTCTAGCCACCCATGTAAACATTCTGGAAGTTGCACTAATAATAAGAATTCATTTTCTTGCAAGTGTACGACTGGTTGGCAAGGAACAATTTGTGACGTTGAAACTGAGTGTCACAATAACTCTTGTAATAATCGGGGTACCTGTAAAGTAACCAATGGACATTTAACATGCTCATGCAATAGTGGATATCGAGGACAAAGATGTGAATCGATGGATTATTGCTATCCCGAAAAATGCAGTGGGCATGGAGTTTGTACAAATGGACAAGCTGGCTTTATCTGCAACTGTACAGATGGATATAAAGGAAAAAGCTGTGAACAGAGCCCATGTACACACAATCCATGTCGTCATGGCACATGCAAATTGTCAACGAAACATCCGTTTTATTCATGCAATTGCCCAAAAGAGTATTGGGGACAGACCTGTAGTATGAGGACGCATTGTACCAATTTAACATGTAATGGTAATGGCAAGTGCAATGAACTAGCTAAAAGTCCGTTCACAAGTTGTTCTTGTGATCAAGGGTATACAGGCTCAAGATGTGAATCAGAAACAAGGTGTCATGGAATATCAACATGTAATAACAGAGGTGATTGTAAAAATATAGGTTTATCGTCATTGAGGTGTACATGTAATTCCACGTGGACGGGAGAGAGGTGTCAGACACGTGATTTTTGTCAGCCTAATCCATGCGTCAATAATGGAACGTGTTTTAACTCTACTTTAGGTGCTTCTTGTAAATGCGATTCACGATTTATCGGAGACCGATGTGAAAGATCAAATCCTTGTTTTAGTAACCCTTGTAAAAATAACGGAAGATGTTCTTACATTAAAAACTCGTTTCAATGCCAGTGTACGCATGGATGGACAGGAAATATATGTCAGACTGAATCACGATGTCACAACAATACATGCAATAGTCATGGGCGGTGTTATATTGATAATGGGATTCCTAAATGTAAATGTGACAACACTTGGACAGGAACTTATTGTAAGACCAGAAATTTCTGTTCACCAAATCCATGTAAAAATGGCGGGCATTGTCAAAATAAAACAACTGCTTTCGCCTGCAGATGCAACGGTGACTTTTATGGAGCAAAATGTGAAAAAACTCATACTACTACTCAAGAGTTCACTACAAAGCAACAGTTAACATCGTCAGTACCTTGGATAACTTCTACGAAACAACACACTTCTTCGAAAGCTATTATAACAACAAATGATCAAACATCGACACCATTACAAAACAATTCCAAGCAGTACATGACGACGTCAAGAATGAAGTCCACTACAATTGAAAAACACACACCAAAGCATATCAAAATCACAACCTCGGAAAAGCAAGAAACAAATATGCCAAGCACATTGTCTCCCTTTTTAACTACTTTAACACAAAACCAGACATCTTCTATCTTGACGACTATTACAAGATCGTCAACCAAACAAGTGGAACAAAGAACTACTGAATCAGTGACACAAACAGTTAATCATCCTTATATAACAACAGATAAGAAAATGACAACACACCAAACAGTAACAGACAATCAAAAAAGTACATTGGTACCAAAAACAGACGAACAGCATGAAACATCATCTCAAACAACTAAGAAAACATCAGTTGTGACCATAACAAATACTCAAGGAAATCTTAGAACAACAAAGACGGACCAAACATCAACATCCTCTTCTAAAATGCCATCAGCAGTGACTACAACGAATACCCCAGAAAACCCTTCGGCTACAAAGATGGACCAAACATCAACATCATCTTCTAAACTGTCATCAGGGGAGCCTACAACGAATGCTCAAAGAAACTCTGCGACAACTAAAATAAAACACACATCAAAAACTCCAGATCATACACCTAGCAGTAAGTTATATCTAATAAAATGAATTTCAATTTTGTAGGTTATGATGAAACTTTAAACTTTAAAACTCGGGGTAAAAAATGATAATGCTTCACATTTGTATCCTACTTTAAATATCTTGTGAATTATTGCGGCTTATCATTTTAACGATAGATTCATAAAAAAGCAAAAACAAAACAAAAACAAAATACCAACGAAAAACCGGCCATCAGTCTAAAACATCTCTGAATGAAAAATGTGTTTTTGATATCTATTCAAGTACTCCACATCATAAATACATGTACATAAAATCCCAGACAAATTTATAGGTACCATATTCATTGCATTGACACTCGAATGTCCCATTGTTGCCTCTTTGCCTCTTTCATTGACCACATGGAAGCATAGTCAAATTATCCGATCCAATTTCAAAATTGGGCAAGCCCAAAGGATCTGCCTACCCCAGACATCGGTTGATCTTAGTCATAATAAGGTTATCCTGTTCGGTAGTTTTTGGATTTATAATTAATCTGAAATATAATGTTTGATATTTTAAATATTTTGGGTAGAGTGCATCTGATGAATCTTAAATAGACGAAACGCGCATCAGGCGTAGCAAAACGAATTGTATTAAACTTTATTGTGATTTCCATTTCATATAGAATGGAATTTTTAAATATTAACACATTATTCTTACACTGTAGGTGCAGCAGCAGAACTTCAGTTCAAAGGCGTTATAAACAAACAAGACAGCAAAGATGACTTTATGAAACAGATTCAGAGCGGCATTGTCAAACTTTTGCAGGATAGGAGCTGTAAAAAAGTAGATGTCGATGTTGTCAATCAGAAACAAGATAACACGTATGTTTTGACAATGTCGCCACAAAGTTTTGCCTTTAATAACGGAAAAATGGTTTACCCTAAGACTAAAATTGCAGTTTTTTGTTTTTAGCTTGAAAAACTATTGATAATTTGTTGTATATATCTGCATCATATACTGCAGTATTTACCCTTTTTATCATGATTAAAATAATTGTAAATGTAATAAATTTTGCAGAGACAAGACCACCACTGTCTCTCTACATGTACGGTGTGATAGAACCTATCTAACCACAGAGATGCTCAACGAGAAGATTAAAGGAATATCAGATAAAGATTTGAAAGCCACATTTCCGCTACCTGTAATAAAGGGTGCAGAAAAAAAGACAGAACCACAAGAAAAAGTAAGCGTTTATTGCCAAAACTGTTGTTCATACAAATAACAAAAGTTGAAATTGACGATCGTTAATGATAATTTTCAAATATTCTAAATTATAGAGAGACAATGTCATTATATACCTGGAAAATTAAAAGCCACAATTGTCATGACTAGTACTGGTATTTACTAATTGGCTGAGTATTCTATCGGCGACCAAAACAAAATGATCTTGAATGTATAGATTTATTTGCTTATTGACACAGTCATAAAATGCAAATAAAATATTCAAGGCATAAAGTGAACATGCAATATACAAAATGTCATGTGTAACATGTGTAAATACATGTTAAAACTTATTATCGAACTTTTAGGATCATTATCGAAATCCAAAAAAGCCAAGTAAAGAAGACATAACGGAAAAAAACTGTCCTGACTTGGTACAGACAATTCAAAAGAAATGTGTACAAGCCCTGACAAATCGAATTAGTTGTGAAATATAAACACCGTAAGCAGGTGAAGTAGACATGTGACTTTCGAGGTTATTCGAATTAAAAATTTTAAAACTAGAATCGTCTCTTTTATCGTAATCTTTTGTACTGAGATGGTCAAATTCGAGATGCAAATCCAAAGTGACATGAGGTAATTGGTTTATAACTATCTCTGGAGGATATAAAGTGAGATTAATGGTGTGAATGCCAATCTACGTGTAAGAGCGTTTTTGAAACCGCTGTGAAAAGCAGTTATTGACTTGAACACTCGCAATACAGTAATATCAGAAATAGTTAAAATACTCATAATGAAATTGTCAAATATTCAAAATGCACGTGTATCATCATTGTCGATTACTGCCGAAAGCTGTCTTAAACTTGGTCTGTGTTTGCTCTATACCAAGCTAAATCACAAGCAGCACACATCGCTGTCACATTGGTAAAGCAATATGACCGCTTAAATCTTTGTTGGTACTTAGTCTTGAGATAATCTACTTAAATTACTTACTACAAAATTGCAAATACAAAAACGCGGGTATAAACAGTTTATTTAGAAATGCTATATATTGATATTCCAGACAGTAACATTTAAATTAAAACATTGGAAGGTCAAATTTCAAAACTGTTGAAAACGAAAAGTACTCAAAACCAAAACGTTCGAACCCAGCACCGATGACAAGTCAACTGAAATCTCCATGTTTTTGTTTCGTTTTTACAACATATTATTTATAGATACCTTTGGTGTTGTCTACTGTTCGGTTTTGTTAGAAACAAAAATTTCCTTTTTTAAATTTTCAGTCCTGGGCGTCGTCAAACTGGCAGGTATTAGTCGGGGTTTTGGTTGGAGCTGGAATAGTCATAGTAGCCTTTGTTGTAGCTAAAAAATTTGTAACGTAAGTAAATCGATTATTTTGTAAGGCTTTTTTAAATTTTATGATATTGTTGGGCATACACTAGGCATCTTTAAAATGTTTAAATATGATGTTTGGAGAAAATGATAACAGTTGGATTTTTGTTCACTACTTTTATAATTTCATTTTATTTAAGGAGGCTAGGGGTTCCAAAACGGAGCACCTTTTCATCTTGCAAATTTTTGGTGTATATCCAGTTTTAAAGATTTGTCACAGCATAAATCATGTAAAATTTACTATGTTTTATATTTTTTAATAAAAGAATACAAGATGGATATTAAGCTTTTTCTTAAAGAATGAGATTTCAGGTAAAATAATTGGCGGGAAAATGTATGACTAATTTTTACAAAGAAATACAGGCGTCAAATGGTGCTTTTGGCCTATAGAATGAACACTATTGCAGATAAAGAAAAGCTTTTGCTTGCTTATATGTTCAGCTCATTTAGCTCTACAAAAGTTTCTGAAGGGTCAAAGTTGTCAGATGACCCCTTATAGGGGTTACAGTCCCTTAAAGGCCAAACATAGTGTTTTTAGCCTATAGAATAAAAACTATTGCAGATAGAGAAAAGCTGTTGCTTGCTTAAATGTTCAGCTCATTTAGCTCTACAACAGTCTCCATAAGGTCAAAGTTGTCAGATGGCCCCTTATAGGTGTTGCAGCCCCTTAAAGGTGAAAAATAGCATTTTTTCATGTTTTGGTCTATAGAATGAATACTATTGCAGATAAAGAAAACCTGTTGCTTGCTTAAATGTTCAGCTCATTTAGCTCTACAACAGTCTCCATAAGGTCAAAGTTGTCAGATGGCCCCTTATAGGTGTTACAGCCCCATAAAGGTGAAAAATAGCATTTTTTCATGTTTTGGTCTATAAAATGAAAACTATTGCAGATAAAGAAAAGCTGTTGCTTGCTTAAATGTTCAGCTCATTTAGCTCTACAAAAAAGTCTCAATAGGGTCGAATTTGTCAGATAACCCCTTATAGGGGTTACAACCCCTTAAAAATTGAATAATAGTGTTTTTGCTTATTTGAATGAACACTATTGCAGATAGAGAAAAGCTTTTTGTTGCATAAACATTCAGCTCATTTAGTTTTTGTTGCATAAACATTCAGCTCATTTAGCTATACAAAAGTCTTCATGAGGTTGACATCAAGACAAAGTGAGCGATTCAGGCTCCTGTGAGCCTCTTGTTATAATACTGTTGGCTCATCAAGATCTTTTAAATTGACACCATAAGTCTGTTGAGTTAAGGTTATTAAAATGCATAGGGTACGATAAAACGAAAACTAAAGATAATCACCACATTTTTTGGTGCAAAAAAAGTATCAGTGATAGCCAATTGCAAAATGTAATCGTATTGTAGATCTACATATAGTATTTAAATACAATCAAATACATATGACTTCAACTATTTTTGTCAATACAGGAAGAGGCGACATCATACTGATACCATTCTAGACGACACGATACCCACTGTCCCAATGTATACCTTGGACAAAGAACCCGAGGACAACCACATGTTCTCAGAACGTTTATAAACTATTTGGTGTTTGACAATTTACAAAGACCCATTAACTTTAATACTGTAGCGTGTGTTCTTTTATGTAATATTATTATTAAGTATATCTAGGATATCTAGCCTTTCAACAGGGAGAATTTAGAGGGGCCCCAGGGGGCACCCCTCCTTTCTGTCGAAAAAAAGGTTGTATATATGACATGAATGTTCCCTTCATCCAGCCCCCCTTTTCGAAATTTCTTGATCCGCCACTGTTTAATAAAGATTGATTATTTTTATTTATGATATTTATATTCATAGGAAATTTGACATAATTTGTTTACTGTTACAGAACAAAATGTTCTATGGAACTTTTCAGTGTGTTTGCTCCTCAGATAAATGACGTCAAAAATGTGTCGAGAAACAAACTTATCTCGATTTTGCATAACTTTAACAATTTGACTTATTTTGCATTGTTTATCATGAAGTTGTATCAAGAATGTTAAGAAATTTTATATTGTGTAAGATCATGTCCTAAAAAGAAGCAATCAGTGTGTAAAAATGTGCGCTTACGGTATTTCAAAATACTATTTGTTTTAAGATCACAAAGAAATTCTGTGACAAATACATGCAGTACCTGTTTAAAAAGTTTGTACCATTGTAAATATATATAGCTTATTAATTTTAAGCACAAAAAATATCATTTAAAATAAATTTCATTTTATATTAAAAAATGTGTTAACTATGTACTTTAAAACTGTTAGAAATATACAAATGATCAAAAACTTGATTTCTATTTTTGTTTTTTGAAATGCATTAAGGTTTTGCTTGGTTTTCTCCTCGAAGAGCCTAGGACACAGGCGATTTTAACATATTTCTTTTGTTTTACGATTTTGTTTTTCTGATATCACTGGGAACACTAGTCTTTTCTAATATCATTACTGATAAATCCTTTTAGATTTTATTGATTTGATTTTGTTATTACCTATAATTTGACTTTTCGGATTCGGTCAAATGGAAGTAAAAGCTCACGAAAGGATACCCCCACCCGTTCCATATTGGACTCTAAATGGCCAAAAAACCCAAACTTAAATCCAGTTATGTTCCCTGAATAATATTTGAAAGAAACATTTGTTTTATTGAAAACCTCCATATGCTGTACTTCCTTCCTATAAAGCCAAAGCGGTTAACTAGCAGGAGTTTCGCCCAAGAGGTCATAAATTTTCATTGAACACAGCCATATTAAGAAAACAATAAAAGGTGTCGTACAGTGGCTAGTTAAAAGGTAAAAACAAACAATAGTTTAGAAGGTAAAACCACATTAAAAGGTAAAATCCAAACAAGAAAATCACAATAAAAGGTAAAAATTAATAAAAAACTAAAAAACTAAAAGATGCCCAAATTTCCGGACTACAAGTCCTTCCTCGGGGGCTAAAAGAATAAGAACGATGTGGACACATCAGCTGACCAGAACCGAATGACGAGTGTAGACCCAAGGTATACAACCTGCAAAGACGAGTTTGTTTACAAAGACTTACAATAACAAAAAGCAAACACAAAATACGTCATCCAGATGTAAGAGGATCAACAGGAAAAAAGGAGAGGTTGGTAGGGACAAAATCAGTCCACCTGGAGCACTATATTATGTGAGTGTGAGCCCACGTGGAGCACTATATTAAGTGAGAGTGGGTGAAATTTCGTTATCGCCCCCGCAAAGCCACACAGACCACTCAAATGCGACTAACATGAAAAGGATGATAAAATGAATATGAAATGATGACGATAAATGAAATATGGGGGTGGTATAGGAACAAAGAAACAGCAAGTTCTAAGTAAACAACTGTCGTTTTATATTGATGCCAAAGGGTTGAAATGTTCCTAAAAATTTGATTATTCTCTGTTCAAGAAAATGTCTTTGTTTCTCGCCAGAACAAGTTTCAAGGAGAACGGTTACCTGCATATCGTGGACGCTGTGGTTGGGCAAACAAAAATGCTGACCGACTGGGCAATCCGCTCCGTCTTTGTTCGGCGAACCTGTCTCCTAGCCGACGATAGGTTTCCCTATGTTAATTTTACAACACTTGGCACAGCGGATGGCGTAGATAACATTTTCTGATATGCAGGTGAAACCGTTCTTCAACTTGAAAGTGTTTGAGGGACCGACTATCTGCTCAGTCTCCCAGGTGAAGTTGCATGTAACACATTTAGGTCGACCTGCCTGAAAAGTTGGAGCAAGGTCGTCTAGTGGCATTGTTGTAAGAGCTTGAAACTAGATGTTGCCTCAAACTCTTTCCCTTGCGGAAGGCAGTCAGGGGTGGCGAGGTAAACACATTCGACATGTGTTCATCCTCCAGGACAATGGATTTGAAGTTACGCAGCTGAATATTCCGTATAACCAAATTGTGAGGGTGGTAAGTTAGAACCAAAGGTATACGGTCGTTCTTGCGTCTAGTCCTGGCCTCCAAAGCTTTGGATCGTGTCACCTGAGAGACAGAGATGATGGCTTTATCCAAGATTTTATAAGGATATCCCCCTCTTGACAAAACATGATTTTAAGAACTCTGTTTACATATTAAGAAAAACTTGAGTTCAATAATCCATCAAGTGGTTTAGGAAAGTTGCACTTACATTTTGATCCTATAAGTCCAAAACTTTATTTGCAGGGGGGGGGGGGTATATCAAAATGCAATTAACTATAGTTTGGCATATGTGTTTCTACATGTAACGTGCAAGGCCTGTTTAGTTTTGAAATTGTATTTGGATTTACCATGGTATTTGGACTAACTTTTGTAGTAAATGTATTAAAATAAAGGTATAAACAAAACTACCGAACTTGAATGATCAATCTCATAGTCAAGAGAAAGTGACAAAAACGAATCAGTCATACCGGAGAATTGGTGGATCGCAATGGTCCTGACTTGGTACAGGCATTTCAAACGAAATGGTGGGTTAAACCAGGTTTTATGGCGCCAAACCCTCTTCCATAGCGATCTTTTGATCCGGTAATGACCATAGAACACAACGTAGTTGTGAGACACAATAGGGATATTGAGGTGATCTTCTCAGTACAGCAGACCAGTCAAACACTAATTAGAACAATTAATCACCATATCTTTTAACTCAATTTTGAACTTTTCTACTAGTGGCTGATAACGAAGAAAGAATTTTTTAAGGGATAGTATGATAAGTATTTTCTTATAGCCCTGCTCCAAAAGTCGGTCACGAATAAATCGGTGTCTGATAAAAAAATCTGAGAAATGTGTGCAAGCTCTGGCATATCGAATAAGTTGTGAAATATAAACACCGTATGCAGGGGAAGTAGGTATATTGCTCTGTATACCGGGTATTAGGAAAATTAATAATTTGAAATTAAAATCGTCTCTTTTATCACAATGTTTTGTAAAAAAAGTAACAATCAAATTTTATTTTTTAAGATAATTAACTGGAACGTGTGTCTCGTTTCAAGTTTCAAGTTTTATTGATACACTCAGACACGGTATTACATGTGTTACATGAGGTCATATCATAAATACAACTTATATACAAATAACAGAATGAGTATGAACAAAGTGGTTTAGAAAAATATGACAAAATCAAACAATAATGCAGAAATGTTTTTGATAAATAATGACAGGTTTTTTAATAGCTTGACATTACAAAGTGTAAGGAGACCTTTCGTTTTGTCGTAATTTGGATTAATCGTATAATAATTAGGAATATATTTTGCTCTATTATCCTTTACAATATCATTTTTACATTGAAAGAGAATGTGAAATTCATTTCCTACTTCTTCATGGCACAAATTGCAGATACGGTTTGCTTTTGGAATATTAGCCCAGCGTTCCGTTTCAATTGGTAAATGTAAGTTTGATGTACGAAATTTAGAAATCCAAAAACTTTTCTTCTCTGGAAGACGTAATAGGTAATTTTCTAGGCCAAAAGAATTTTTAAATAATGAATAAAGTTCTCCGCATGAGGCTGAGGCAATATCTCCGAACCATTTCTGTACGAATTGATCACGTAAAATACGTTGTACATACTTAATATCAAAGCAAGGAAACTGATTTAAAAATACATAGCTCATACCTATATCATTCCATATATTCATTATAAAATCTATCCATTTGAACTTATGTACATTATTCAAATGTAGACAAATCATAAATCGATAAAGTGAATTACACAATTTGTTCTCGTTTTGTACTAGACTACCCCAAAAAGACATCATCCTAACTTTAACCCTCAGTTCCAAAGGATATCTCCCGAGTTCCCCATATACCATGAAGTTTGCTATGGTTTGTCTTACTTTTAACAATCTTTTACAAAATTTTAAATGCATTTGTTCTACAATTTTTAGATCCTCAAATCCCAATATTTCTGAACCATACAGTAATATTGGTTCAATCATAGAATCAAACATTTTAAGTTAAATATCAATAGGGATTATCTCATTTTGAAATAACTTATATAGTGAAAAGGTTGCTTTTTAGGCTTGTTCAACCCGCTTTCTACGGGTGTCAATAAACCAACCATTATACTTGAAAATCATTCCTAAATAGGTGTATGTGTCTACAATATCCAATTTTTGTCCATTTATATAAAAATCAATATCTTGTCTAACTTTTCTTTTGCTAAAAATCATTACTTTTGATTTGCTAATGTTCACTTGTAAATTCCAAGCATTACAATATAATTGAAAAATGTCAAGAGAATTCTGCAAATTCTCTTTAGTTTCAGACAAAATAATAGTGTCATCAGCATAAAGAATTACAAAATTTTTATAAAAGATATGCAGTTCTTCATTAAGTTTTGTTTTGATTAATTCCAGTGGTAAACCGTTAAGCTGGTTAAAGAAGTCTTCAAGGTCATTCAGGAAGATGGAAAACAAGAAAGGTGACAAGTTTTCACCTTGTCTTACTCCAATAAGACATGGGAAAAAATCTGACTGTTTGCCATCATACTGAACACAAGATTTGATACCGTTATACATATTATAAATGACTCTAAAACATTTCCCCTTAATCTCGTAATTTTGAAGTTTTTGCCACAGTCCATCCCTCCAAACAGTGTCGGAAGCTTTTCTGAAATAAATGTACAATATAGTTTTTTCCGGCAGGCAAAATACAATTCAATAAGAGAATGTAGAAGAAATATGTTATCCAGTGTGGGATAGCCCTTTCTGAAGCCTGTTTGATTTTCAGAAATGACATTAAACTCATTGGAAAACACAGTTAGTCTACTATTCAGAATAGAGGTAAACAATTTACCAAGACAGCTTATAAGGGTAATCGCTCGAAAATTATCTGGATCAAGCGGGTCGCCCTTATTTTTATAAACTGGTTTTATAATGCCACGTGTCCAGCTTTCGGGTACAATACCACTTTCAAAATTAATGTTAAAAGTTTACAATAAATAGAGATATACTGGGGAGGTGAAAACTTAAAGTATTCGTTTATAATCTTATCAAAACCAGATGCTTTGTTATTTTTAGGCTTGAAATAGCCTGTTCTACTTCTTTCTCAGTAATAGCACCATTCAAAATTTCACCAAAAACAACATTAATTACACTTAGCATCAATATCAATATCTAGATCATCTATATCATCATTTTTGTCATTCAATTTCTTAAAGTATTCATAAAAAATATCAATATCTACTTCTGGTGTCTCTCTTTTCCTACCCGAGAACTTATGTACTACCTTCTAAAAAGACCTAGGGTCATTTCTAGACATAGTTCTAAAGTTCATTTGCACACCTATCTTTGTATGTGCAATAGCTACTGTTTAATATTTTTCTATACTCTTTTGCTTTTAAGTTCATCTTAGTTTTATTTGGATTTGTTTTTGCTAAATTGTACTCTTTTCTCGCTTCATGAAATTCTTTTCTTTTATCTTTACATTCCTTGTTTAACCAAGGTTTATGAACCACGGATGACCCACCTATTATTAAAATATCACTTGCGCCCAACATGCAGTACTTGAGATATACATTATTATAGACCTTAAGCAAGAACTAAACCATAGTTATTTATGCGTAAAACTATGCATTAAATTCCTTTATTGATGGAAGCCATAATTTGTCGTTCACTTCATCAACTTTTGGTTCGTAAGCGTTATCACATCTAGTGGTAAAATATTATTGACCCCAAAATGCAGTACCCCAAAAAATGGACCTTAGCCGAACAATTAACAGATGGACAAAAGTATAAACTATATTTCCGACCCATATATGTACGTGGGTCATTTAAATTATAAACATAAAATCACCCTATTTAATAAAACTAATAGTTATCTTTGCCTGCACGAAAAAGTACTTTGGATTGATAATTTAGAATTTCATTAATACCGTCATTCTTCTTTCATCATTCCACTAATAGAACTTGACTTTCAAGATATGATTACCAGTAAAGGCTACCATTGTGTTTTTTTCTGAACTGCCGCTTGATTGTGGACTGTGTTGTGTACACTTATTCCACATCTCATTATTTTCTATTGGTCTGAAATGCTTTCTATATCACACATAATGTCCAAGTTATCAACAGTTTATTTGATATTTCGCCAAAAACAATGAATCAACTTAAGTACCTCTAATTCCATAGCTATACTATGTTATACCCTGTGAGACTAAAAGATGATACCAAAATATCAATAAACAAACAAACAAAAGAAAATGATAAATATATTCAACAAACAAACAAAAAAATCATCTTAATTAAAACCAAAATCAATCTTTGCCCCGATGAAGAAGTACTTTGAATTGATAATTAAGAATTTTGTCATTACCATACTTGGTTTTCTGTAATATTTCTAATAATATGACAGTGAGAATGAAGGTAATAACAAAACTACAAAACTTTAAATTACAAGTTCAAATGTCACAATAAGTGTAAGTGTCCGATTCTATATTGTTTTCTACTTATCTTTTGTGACTTCACAGTTAATCAAATTTACTTAGAAAATCAGTCAAGGAAAAACAAAAATGCCGGATTTTGTTAATCAGGAATAAACAGTGCAACAGACCTGACATGGAATCCAATAATATTCATTTTGGATTATTGTACGCATCCGTAGCCAAATGCATTTATACAGAAATAAAATCGGAAAGAACACTGAAGGGGTTGTTGTTTTCGGTTAAAATGACCTTTGACCTGAATGAATGTAGGAGTATTTCCGATGACATCATGTTCATTTGCTAATTGGTCATCTTCTTTCAAATTTGAAAATTATGATCCCTGTAATGAATACCTGTAATAAGCCAGGACAATCGCAATCTTCAATTGCTCCGGTATGTTTTCCTTCTTTTGTATTTTCTCGTGGACAATTTAAATTGATCCTCCAATTTCGGTAGTTTTTGTCTCGCCTGCGACGATAATTCGCGGAAGGCGAGACATAGGTATTAATTTCCGGCGGCGACGGCGGCGACGGCGGCGGCGGCGGCGTCGTAAACTTTTGTGTAAGACTTTTGTGGACAATGAATGGCTTGAGAAGTAATAGCTAAGCATCCGATATTTGGTATACAGACAGTACATGTTATGGTCTACGCAACTGTCACCATGCCATGTGACCCTGACCCCATTTTCACGTTCCAGTGACTCTGTGAACTTAGGTCTTTTTTCAGGCTGTAAACTTTTTTTGTAAGACTTTTGTGGACGATGAATTGCTGGAAAAGTAAATTAGCTAGGCATCTGATATTTGGTATACAGACAGTTCAGGTTATGGTTTACGCAACTGTCACCATGCCATGTGACATTGACCCCATTTTCATGCTCCAGTTACTCTGTGAACTTAGATCTTTTTTCAGACCGTAAACTTTTTTGTAAGACTTTTGTGGACGATGAATTGCTGGAAAAGTATATTAACTAGGCATCTGATATTAGGTATAAGACAGTTTAGGTTATACCATGCCATGTGACCCTGACCCAATTTATACGCTCTAGTGACTCTGTAAAGTTAGGTCTTTTTCAGGCTGAAAAACTTTTTTGTAAGACTTTTGGGGACAATGAATTGCTGGAAAATTATAATAGCTAGGCATCTGATATTGGGTATACAGACAGTTGCAGTTGCGGTTAACGCAACTGTCACCATGCCATGTGACCATGACACCATTTTTAGGCTCCAGTGACTCTGTGAACTAAGGTTTTTTTTTTCAGGCAGAAAACTTTATGAAATACTTGTGTGGACAATGAATTGGTTGAATAGTATAATAGCTAGGCATCTGATATTGGGTATACAGACACTTTTGGTGTTTATATCAAGAAATGAGAGCTTAGGTAGTTGATTTTAGTGATGGTGCCGGCAGGCGAGACATACTTTTAGTGGCCACACTTGTGTTATAACCTTCATTGAACTTTATTATTCATTTGAAAAGACTTGCAATCTCTTTCAAATATGTCATACAAGCGATCTTAAAGCTTTATCAAAAGCAACCTTGCATCTTGGGAGACAGGATACCTAACTAGAGCTCAATGAACAAGCAAAAGCTCTGATAAGGACAATTAGAAATAATCTCAATGCAAATTATAGTTTACTGTGACATTGTTTGTAGTGAGAGCATATCTGATTTTTTTTAAATTAGTGTAATGTGCATATACAGCAAACAGAAGGCACAGTTGCTTGTGCATTTTAGATACAGCTACATGTGCACATCAAAAGACTGTCATTTACCTTGTTGTGGATAAAAGTATGTGCGGTTGCAAGACTCCAGACGACAAATAATACCGAAGTGATCCTTATCATCGACGTGAAGCAAGGGCAAATTTGGAAGAAACAATTTCTTGTAGCTGGGACCTTTTTTTCTTAAGGAAATTTGGGATTGTCATGCAGATTTGAGTTGAATCTTAGAAAACTTGACTATAGGTGCCAATCTTTAAAAAAATGTAGATCTGGTTCTGTTGCAACACGTTTTTGGTGCTTTATTTTAAGAAAAACTAGAATAATGTCCAAAAGATATGCCTCATCTAGCAAAATTTGAGACGAATGGACGAACGGATAGACGGACAACGGATCCTAACACTTAAAAGGAACACTGCAAAGAGCAAAAGAGCAAAAAAGCATGTATGTGATTAAGTCAAAAGAACGCCGCATACAAAGAGAAGTGTTCCAAGTACATCTGTTCAGAATTAATTTTTAATTTCATGAATATATTGCCCCTACTTACAGTATACAAATTGAAAAAAAAAATTAACAATTACAGGAAAACTCGTACATGTAAAAAGGCTCGTTTAATCCCAACTTTACCTGATTAAATGTTTGTTTTTCGAGTAAACGTTCGAAAAACACTCTATAGTAATAAAGGGTATCACAGGCCTAGTTAAAGGCTTGTCTATTACACAGGCAAAATTACTAATGTCAATCTAACGTTAATAATTAACGTTAATTTAGTGTTAATCGAACCTCGATTGTTAATTTAACGTTAAACTTTAACATTTGATGTCACATAATTCAACAGAATTTTTTTTTTTAACATTTAATTAGCGTTAAAAGTTCTAACGTTAAACTAACGTTAATGTCATATTAAATTAGTGCTAATTTAATATTAAGACAAATTGTCACTGTACGAGATCACCTTACTTATGTCACTTGACTGGTCATATGTATCCGTGAAATATCTATTGCAAAAACGGAGCCAATTGACCAAACAAATGTATACCTAGTTAAAATTGTTTTCTTGTAAAATTGTTTAGTATTAAATGTATATAACAAGCCACTCTCAATCCTTTGAATATAAACAACTACAATATATTTTACCCAATTGTGAACGCTTACTCTTCAAGAGGACCCGAGTTCACTCTCATTACGACTAGAGTTCGCGTCATTAATTGATATTCAGTAGTTTTGTGTTCCGTGATTTATATGTTGTCTTTTTTTTTCGTCCTGTCCTCATATGTGGTTACTGGTTTTGTCTCTGTCCTTTCGGACTTTGACATTTGGATGCATCATTGTTACTTCTGCTTCTTTTGTAAATCAATTACACTACTGAAAACGGCCTTTCAAAAGGTTTAAATTATCAATATATATATTTTCAAAACTTTTATTGTCAATATATTGTATTCCAATTCAATCTATACATATGCACTTTTATTTATCCAATTTTATTTTTTCTCATATTAAATATAAGTATGAGGAACAGAGATGAATCCCAAGTTGAAATATTTGGTTTGCTTTAAAACAGCACATTGAGAGCTATTTGACCCCTATTTCAATTTTCCGCTGAGCTTATAAAAATCTTATACCGTAAAACGCTTAACAAAACATTGCGTTCTTGACATTTCAATATTTCATATGAAGTTAGTGTAAGATTACACTGAATCTTGAAATTGAGGGTTTGTTAATATCACTTTAACTTGACTGATTCGGAGTCGCTATCATATACACGTAAATTATTGAAAGAGTTTTGAAATTAAAGTTACAACAAAGTTCCAGACAATAAATTCTGCTACGACTGATACGCGTTTTGTCTATTCAAGACGCATTAGAGGAGCTCTACGAAAAGTTGAAAATGCCAACAACTAAATGAATATCTGAAAACGATTGAAAAGAGAAAATATAAAGCGGTACTATAAACGGTTCATTTGGTGAAGCTGTCTATGCATATTTTAAGTTGTAACCTCTCATCAGCAGCATTTGGTTCAAAATATCGCAAGGTTGGAGACCAAAATTATTGAATGAAAAGTAATTAAAAAAAAAAGTTCAAAAAGGAAGCTATATCAGCACCGAGATTACCGACCATTTGCATTTACAAGGGACCGTGTGTTTTAAGTAATTTTGAATTAAGACAATTAAGAAATCTTTATAATTAAGAAAAGTGGCAGACAAGTCTAGCTACAAGACTAGGGGGTCTGTAATCCACCAGCAGCGGTCATCGACCAAGTGTTTAAAAAAAAAATACCAAAAGCGGCATAAAAATGATTAATTTGGTTATTCAGTAAATGCATTTTTCAAGGAGTCATCTTACATCTGCAGTATTTGATTAAAAACACTGATAGGTTGAAGAACTAAAGCGTCTTTGTTGACCGTTTAAACAACAGTTTACATTGCAGAAATGATTTCTGAATAAGTTAACATTTGAGGAGATAATTGAATACCATTAGATATAAGACTGGAAGGAAAAGCACTAAAAAACGTTCGAACAAAAAAGTCAATTCCAGCACCGAGATATCGACCATGATCTCACAAGGAACTATACCAGTTGTCTTGAACAATTTTGAATTTAGACAATTTAGAAATTTCAATAATTGAAAAAAACAACAACACATTTTTGATTATGTAAATTCGTGCCAGACCAGACAAGTCCGACTACCAGTCTTATGATTACCCTTCAGGACCTTTTTTCCGCCAGCAGCGGTTATCGACCAAGTGGTGTTTAAAACAACATACAAAAGCGATATAAAACATTTAACTTGGTTACTGTATGTTATATATGCATTTCGATAAAATATGGATACAAAGTAATCTAATAATTAACTATTTACCACTATAAACATTCGTGCATGCTTCTTGGCTGCACCATGTAATAAACCATTTTATCATATACTTAGACATAATAATGCTTAAATTTAACAACATGATAATAGAGTTATTTTTATAAAGAATTTTATCTTTTTCCAAAAACACCTTCACCGTGTGATAATCACTTTCATTATCAACTGGTTCAGGTTATTATCAACTACTTCCGTTTTATTATCAAACGCCAAAATCGGAATTGTATTACAGACTTGACCGTAGTGGATTTAAGTTATAGACATTTTCACACCAACAACTTATGGCAGAAAAAGAGTACAAATTTTGTGTGAATTATACCCCCTTCCCGCTCCTCAGTGGGTTTCATTTCTACGCAATCTCCGAAACAGAGTATAGTCAATCCTACGTCAGACTAGTAACTCTGCCACATGTAGTCAACCATGATTAATCTCCAAATAAAATAAAATTAAAAATTTTCGTAAATGAGTCACCAAAATATATAAAAACAAAAATAAATTACTTTTAAAGTAATTATGGCATTAAAAAGGCAAACTTTATAAAATTTCTATCATCACAAGAATATTATATTTTGGTTCCTGTTTACACTTCGTGTGGTGTCGTCTGGAATGTTGACAAACATAGAATGGTCAAAATATGTGTCGTTTGTTTTGATGACAAATCATGGAGATATCACTCTTCAGAAGATTCTGACTTGTTGAATTTTATTACGGATATCACAGCAAAAAGTTTAAATAGCAATAGCAGCAACAGTTTTTCGATTTGTACAAACAAAATACTATAATAAATAAATAAATTTTATTAAAGTGTTTTTATTTCAGAAAAGGAAAATGTACTTTTTTCCTTTTTATACACGTCAACTAGCTTGTTAAAATGGTCAATTTTTCACATTTTGTGGTTTAAATCTGTACTATTTGACCTAAAAAATGTTGTAATTGTATATATTTGATACATTTCAATGTACATATTGGGGATAAATCCCCACTTTTTGTAAAATTCAAAGAAAAAAAAGTTGAAAGTTAATTATAGTTTACTTGAAACGACACAAATCTACAAATAGTTATAATAGTAGCAATGCAATGGGGATAAATCCCCAATTGTGTTTAACATAAACACTGAACAGCTCATAGTGGGGATATATCCCCAGTTGTGTAAAATTTAGACAACATACAACTTTAAGCGGGGATAAATCCCCAATCACATGGTAGACTAAAATTTAGTAGTCGATGTGGTGAACTTGATGTAGTATAACTACAGTATACAAAATACCTGACTTACATTAATTTTGATTGGGGATATATCCCCATTTCAAGTTATATATAAACAGACTAATGAAAAGAATCTTTTTAATCGACAAACAATAGATAAATTGAGCATTGATCTCAGTGGGGATAAATCCCCTCTTAATCATCAAATGATCAATCGCCCCAAATGTATATATACTGTATATATAAATTTAATTTTATGATGAGAGGTATAAGAAATATTAAGATAGTACATTAAAAAAAACATTTGTGATAACCAAATATGTACATTTAAAATTTTGCCCTGTAACAAATTATTTCAGCTTGTATTGAAATTTCATTTTTGTATGATTGTATTGGAATAAATTTATAAAACAAAAATCATCTCTTTCTCATTTGTGACTCTCCAAAAAGGAACAATAACGAGAGAATTTGTGTATAACAAACCAACCCGCCACACAATTTTCTTCATGCCTTTAAGCAACTTTGAGGTTTTCATCAGAGACAAACAATGCACACTTTCTTAAACATGCAAAAAACATAATAATACACCTTCCGTCTTTCTCACCATCATCCATGTGGTTTTCACTTTGATGATGCTCATGAGTTACAAGAACTGAGCAAATGTATTGCAAATATAAAAAAAGTCATTAAAGCAACGCATGTCGGAATTGGTGAATATGTACATATATAGACAATAGTATTAAATGTCTATAACTGGGCCACTTTACATACATGTAAAGTTTTACCTTTGCCCTTTTATTTAAAAGTCTAAAATAATCAAAAATTTAATAACTAAGTCAATTTAAACGTAGGCCACAAAAGTGTGTGAGTTCCACCGCATAACTCATCTTAAATCTTCCTTTGACCCTTGCTCCTAAGATAAGGACAGTTCAGATTAAAATCGTGTTACAAATATTTAAAAAATCACTAGTTTACTTACAATCATCGAATTATGCAAAATATCATTATTTTTTTTTGGCAAAGACCATTTGATTTTCGGGGGGATGCCTGCAGTGTGGGATTTTGGGAAAAACAATCGGCCCTGATTTTTTGTAAAAAAAAAATTAATCTGGCCAGCACCTAGGTTGCAAGTAAAGTAATCTGTCTTCAATCTTGGCCAAAAAAAATCTGGACCGCAAAGCAGGCAAAAAAAATCCCGACTCAAGGTAAAATCCCACCCCCCCCCCACCCCGAAAACCAAATGGTCCATAAATTGTCTTTAAATTACCTTCTTATGACAAATGCTAAACATCATGAAAACAACAAGTACAAGAAGATCCGTAGGTTAAGAAATGCAAATTTTAATAGTGACAGGGCTAAGCTTTAGTGTTTATTTACGTCCAACCTTCCTTTATTAAGTATCCTAAACAATAAAATCGAATAAAAGTTCCTTTTTAATTAGACTTTATAAAGCGAATAGAGTCTAATGGTTGACTTTATCGTTCTCGTTTTATAGTTTTGTCTTCAAGTCCTCGAAATATCAGTCTTTTGATATTCAGATGCCCTTTGGTACTTCATTGCTACTTTTATTAATCTCATAAGGTATGAAAAGCCGACGAATATCGGGTGAGTTTTCATGTTTCGTAGAATGAACAGTTTTACGCTTCAAAAATATTTTTAAGATATGATGTTTTTGCATTAATTACTTTCGAAGCTTTGTTCTGATATTCCATATTATTTCATTTAACAAACACATCGCATGAACTAATCATAACTATCAAGGAATCTGTGACCCAGATTATGTTATATATTATATATTAATTATGTCGGTAAAGAGGAAGAGGAATCTGATAGACCTTATTTCAATACTCACAATAACGAATCTCATACTGAACTTATATACATTAACCAAATATCTAGTACCTATGATGAAAAGCGCCGGAGAAATATGTTACGAAATTTGTTTCTATAATTGACAAGTAATCTTGAAAGGTAAACAGGAAGTGGATATCTGACAGACCTTATTTTGATACTCGGTAGAAACAATATCATACTGAAGAAATATACAAAAAATTCAAGTCACTGTGATATGTAGTTGCTGAGACAACTGTTACAATTGACCAATAAACCATATAATTGACCATATACTTAATTTCAAGTTACTGTAATATATAGTTGCTGAAAAACTGTTTCGAAAGGAATTTTGCGGACGGAAAGACGGACGGACCGACGGATGACATATACCCTCTTCTTCGAATGGGCGAATCATAACGATTTTTTTTAAATGCTATGAATGTCGATTTTTATTAGAAGTAACACACACATGATCTAGAAAGCGTGTTACCGTACAGCATAAATAAATTACATAATAAATGGTTTTACAACATAATATCATGACAATATTCAACGTAATGTCTATGGCAATGTCACATTCAATAACTTATTCCCTATTTATTCCTCTGCTATCTTCTGATTTGAATCCATATATGTTTTCCTTTAAAGAAAAAAAATACAGTTTTAGGCTTAAAAAAAAGGGTTGCCACATTAATCTATATATTTTCATAAAGCATCAATATAACTTTTTTTGCATCCCGCATTAAATTTTCTATGGATTTTTAAGTGTAGATTTTGGAGTTCTGATGTCATCTTTGAGTGTATGTCAGTGGAAATATTAATTATGTTCAATTAATGTTTTCTTTTAAATCTGCAAAAAGATTCTCCTCTTTAAATGAGTTATACATGTTTTTTTTAATTTAATTGCTAATATATTATGCACTTGTTATTCTCATTAATCTATAAAAGAGATACTGTCTATTTAATAGAAGTGTTTTCAAATACCTAAAAAAACAAAATGTCTATGTTTTCCGTTTCAACAAATGGTTTTGTTATTGTATATTGTGTTGTTTGTCTTTGTTTTGTTATTTTCATTCAGTCCATTATAGGAAATTCGTAATGCTTAAACGAACAGCTTTAGCGTCTGCATTGACCTCTCACCACAGTTGTAGATAACTTTCTTATGTTTACGAAAAGAGATTGATTGGTTGTCCTAATTATGCTTGTGATTAATATAATGAACTCTCTAGGGGAATATTAAAAACGATTGCTCATTGAAAGAAAGGATGGGTTGCGATAAGGCCCTTTTTCAGCCCACCGCCAAAGTCAAAATTAAAATTAAGTAAATCTTTTCCCCAAATGTCTTGTTGGAAAGGCTAATATTTCTATTTTGTTAAAACGAACGTCTGTAGTTGAAAAGCTTATTTTATCTTTTAGTAAATTGTGCTTGAAATGAACCACCGCAAATGATTTTAACATTGTGCCTATGGAAAAGTGGTGCAAATGAGAGATATATATCCTTCCCGGAAGTATAGCCTTGCACGCGGAACCAGCTCCATATTTTTTTCAAAAACTTGTATTACTAAAACACATCTTTTGTGAAAGTTTCAAGCTGGTTCCGCGTGCAAGTCATACTGAAAATTGAAAAAGACTATAATCTTTGAAGTTGTAATCAGTAGTTAGAAAATGTGCGAAATGTCTCAGTTTTCTTCGTTTTTCCTGAGATCAGCGGTTATTTCGATTTCAAAATTGTTGTTTAAAGTAATGTATATATATGATGAACCTTTTATAGAAATGTCAACACTGGATTCAAGTATATTAGCACAAAATTTTAATATATTGAAGCCCTACCTTGAAATTTTCTTCCAATCAAGACGAAATTTTCATTCAAAATGGGTCAAAGTTGAACCCTATTTTCGAAGCTGTGTTCGTGCAAAAGTATTTAAAAGTAGTCTTTTGCAATAGTACAATCATTTTGCTACAAAATAAGATAAAAAGTAACAGGCTTTGAAACACTTTATATTTTTCGTCTCTAGATGGGCCAAAATAGGGCCTTATCGCAACCCATCCTTTATGTAGAGAAACGAGCATCACAGTTTTATGAAAATAATATTACACAAATTAAAAAAAATAGTTTACGCTTTGTTTTTATAGTATTGAATTGTGTTGATAATTTCATTGTTATCATTATCTTAGAATAATATTTTAAAAAGGGGATAACACACCATAAAGTAAACATCAATGGTTTACACTAATGAAGAGGTTGTCTTGACATGCTGATAACCTCTATCTATCCGTAATAAAGCCATAAAATCCTCATCCGACAAAGCAAACGAGCTACTATAAATATAAGACTAGCTATTAATTTACTTCTCTATGTTATAGCTTAACCGTCTAAAGAAAACACTGCACAATCAAAATTCATTACATTATTAATAAATAAAAGATACGTAATGAGAACGATTGTTTCCGTTATTAAATGGTGCTTTTTCAAAAACGAGTTCTAATTAAAAGATGTTTAACTGCATTTTCTTTAAATAAGAATAGAAGTTGGTAAATTTAGCAAGCATTTCACTAGAAATTACCTTTATTGTCTGTAATTCCATGTTGTTTTTCTTGAAAAAGATTGTACTTCTAATAAGTAGTCTGTGACGTTGTCTTGATGATTATTCTACAACCATGAATTTTAAACTAATGTTTTGGCGGATAATCGAATAAATTATTGTTATCCATTTTTTAAAACGATAATTTTTAGCCTCTGAAATGCCTTTCTTTTCAAAACAAACAATGTTAAATTGTATATTTTAAGCTCTCCGCATAATTGAAGTCGTAGTAACAAACTTTTTTTTTGGTCAAAGTTTGACCATAATTTCCAATTATAATACTTAGTGTAAATGGTAATCTTATCAGTATATAATGGCTTGACCTCCCCTATGGAATCTCAATAATCTCTAAATATATTTTATAACTGATATAGATTTCCACAAGATATTGTGTACATGTTGAAATATTTAAGTATTTAGCCACTGGTTTGTTGACATAAATCAGACGGGACAGTAACATTAGTACGTCAGTCAACATGAAACCACTTAAATCTAGATTTGATTATAATTGGTTCTTCATTACATGAAAACCGATACCAAAAAAAATACACTAAAAAGTTACGACCTATCCTAACTAAAGCAGGAACTATAAGACAACCACAAATTAATGAATTTTCATCTACGATTACAATACAGTGTACATAACGACTTTAAAAATGAATTAATTAATAAGAGTTTGCGTGTACTTACAAAAATAATAGACTGTCATCTGACAAAATGCACTCTGACTATTGATTATATTCTTCATACATAACAAACATTCATATTTAAAAGGCCCGCTTCCGGCTATCCATGCGCAATGCTTATGCGCATAAGAACTGCCATCCCGTTAAATATTTAATTATTGCGCTATTTTATTATTCGATATCACTTGCTTTATGCATATTTCTGAATATAATATTTAAATACAAATAAAACACAATTCACTTTTTTTACTTATATGATACGAAAAACAGCTTTATTTTAACATTTAAATAATAAAATCTGCTTTACTATAGCTGATAATAATGATAAAAGAGTCTACCTAGATTTTATATATTGTAAAATATTAACTTAATGAACAAAATAATCTTCAAATAAGATTCAAGAATGATATAAGATGATTAAAATAATGTTTCTTTCCATTATATATTGATATCACTTATATTTGAATAAAAATTTTGACAAAAATGTACGCTGTATATTCAAAGTCTTACACACAAAAATTATATTAGAATAAAATAATTGATTTTTTATCTAGCTGTAACACTGACACCATTATGACCTATCGTTGCCGCGCTTTTCGCTTATCAGAGTGCATATATAATCTCATACTTCATGTACTTTGACAGCTGAAGGTCATTTTCTCTAACCAAGAAAGCTATTAAACCACGTATTGTCAGTGACCTTACCATCCTTAATGCAAAATGAAGAAAAACTGTGTCAGGTTCAGATTAATATCTTAACTAAGAAAGAAGCTTTGATGCGAATGAAATTTGTTAAATAAAAACGATATACATGATATAGAACTAAATATTTTGTGTAAGTTAATTGATGTGATGAATAAAATTCCAAAACAAATTACTAGTAAGCGGCAAAGTTTTACTAATAAGTAATAAATTTAAATTTCATGTCAATTTAGAATTCTTGCGATTTGTAATTGTACTTCATTATGGGTATGCTGGTGTTGTACAAACTTTACAAGAATAGAAGTCTAGGAACCTTTTATTTTTTTTTATTTTGCTACAAATATAATTTTGTCTTCTTAGTAATTGGCATCCTTTTGTAGAGCTTGCTATTTGTCATCTTGAATTATTAGCGGCTTCCACAAACATAGTTTTGATAAATGAGTAAAACTACCCCCTACTTCCAGTTCTTTCAGATTCACAAAAGGTATGATTTAATCCTTCTTTGAATCCTATGGACTTTTGATATTTTAGATTGATTTGATGGCTGTTGTGGTGACACAATAACATCATTTACACTATCTTTTACATTACGTTTTAGTTTATAACAATTTTTATTTGCTCAAAGAACAAACGGGGATCGGACACAAGTTAAACAAACTTACGTGGTCTTCTCCCATTACGTCAAGATTTATATACGGATTCTCAGATGATAAATACAAAAAATAATTAGAATTAAGAACCACAATTACTTTAAACAGATTAATTTATCCTGGATTAGGAATAGCTAGAAATTAACGAGTGTGGCCACGTTGAGCCTTTTTGTATCGAATTGAACGTGCATAGGGTATTGCTCTCCACAATCGAGGGAAAACTTTTTTCATCCATTCAGAGAACACATAGGAACGTTCCTTGAAACCATCCTTGCAAATAGTGTCAAGAGTGATTCGGAAAGTTAGTTCATGAAATGAGGATCAAACCATAAACATTGATGTTAATAGCCTGGTGCATTAACCATAATTGTTTACAGATTATGTTGAAAACAGAAAATTAATATTTGAACAACCAATGTATGGAAGGTGCGCTGTGTAAAAACGGTTGAGAAGTACATACGTCATAGTTGACTTGTGCAACCTAGAAAACCGTCTGCATATTTTTTGGCTTTTTCCATAAAAAAAGACTTGTAAGCAGTCATTCCTTTGAATTTAATTGGCGCTTTTGCTACTATACTTTACATTGTCCTATGAAATGACATTCGTTTTTAACTAAAATCAATGGCCGTCAAGTAAGAATAAAAAAGTCGAACGTTTTGTTCATTTTTTTAAATAAAGTAGCCACTGCATGAAAATGGGCTAACAAACAAAATAAAACATGTACATATTGTATACTTTAATCAATTTCCTCAATAAACATATAATAAAATAGATGAAATAAAGGTATTAAGTAATGCTACAAATCTATCTTTCAAAGCAAGTAAAATATTTCATGTTATAGTTGTGAAGTACAACTTTTTTGAGAGTGCACTAGTTGAATAGTACACAAGCACATGTTGAATAGTACATAAGCTAAAGTTTATCAGTGCAACAGTGTAATTTGTTTATACACATTTGAACACGAAAAATACTAAATTTAAATAAAAATCGGCAATCACCTTAGACAAGAAATTGGCTTAAGGATGTATTCTTTAAAAGGGTCATATCCATACTCAATATTTCCCGACCCGACAATACATCTAGCGCTGCGAGAACTTTGCATACAAAGCGATTAAAAACAGATATTTTGCGAAGTTATGAATAAAGGAAACGCGTGTCAGGCGTAGCAAGGTCACTTACCTTGTTTTCAAAGTATCAGGGGTCAAAGTTGCCTAATTTATACAAGAGCGGTCAAAATATTTGCATAAAATATGTTCTCAAGAAAAATTCTATCAATATGACTTTTTTTCAACATGTTCTGAATTAAAACTATAAAAAGTGGGTCACTTGCTTAACATTTTGCCAACATTATAATCCTTTGAAATTTTTGCCAGTTTTTGTATGAATTATTTCCCTTGAAAAAAAAATGTATTTACATGTATATATACGTTTGATTGAGGAGTTTGATAATAATTCAAAAGTAATCCTAAACTTTTAATATAAAAAACTGTTTAGCCTAAATTTTATTCATATTTAATGACATTTGCACATATTGTTGCACTTTTCGCTTTTCGCAGTCACATGACATGTGTCACGCTCCATCTTAAAATATATGAATTCAAAATTTTGTTGAAAATGAAACGATTTTAGATAAAAAAAGGTAAAGAAAGAATGTGTCCATGGGACGCGGATGCCCCCGTTGGCCCCAAATTAAAATTGAAAGTCCTACAGATCTGAGAGTCGCTTATGGCTTAGGATGCATTGTTTGTCATACTAAACCTTCCTACCAAGTACCAACTCATTTCCATTTACGGTTTCTTAGAAACGCTTTGCGGAATTATACATATACGTACGGACGTACGAGCATAAGTAAAACCTAGTGTCCGACATGGCGTCGCGGGTGGCATAAAATGACAATTTTCGCATTTTTGGGACCATAAAAATCACTATATTTTACAAATACATGTAACTTGAAAACTGTATATATTGCTACAAAATTTTGTCTTGCAGTTTGCGAGCTTTAACGTTGTAGCGGCACAATTGAGCCTCCTCTTATCGAACTATACAAGAAGACAAGAGACACCCATCGGGCAGTCCGAAGCCAAAAGTCAAGAAGAGCGAAGGCAAAATCGGTCATTACATAACAAAACAAGCACGGAACAAACAAGAGAGGACTTTAAATGATCAAACATTATCGTCCAAACACGAAAAAGCTAATGATTTCTGGACAGTTTTTTTTTTTTTTTTGAAAATTAACTATTTCATTTCGATTTCGTCTGGAAATATTATTATTAAAACAAAAAGTCGCATTTGCAGATGTGAAAATGGGTAACTCAGAAAGATCAAAGACGAATCTAGCATACATAATCGGATAACAGAAATACAAAACTGAACCGTGAGAAATTGAAAATCCACCAATGTGACTTAAATCGTAACGAGGTAAAGCAAAAAATAATAATTATCTATTGGTACTTTCAACTCTTCGTTGTACTTCTCAACTAAAGCAGTTGTACATCTCAACTGTCGCATTTGCACATCTCAACTGTCGCATTTGCACATCTCAACTTTCGCCAATCGTTAAAAGATGTACAATTGTGCGGATGTACTAAAAAACTTTCGCATATGCACTTCACAACTTGTGCACCGATGTCGTGTTTTATCATTAAAGTGCACAATAAAACGACTCTCCACCCTTCAATATATTGTTATTTAGGTAGCTTGTCCTTAGGATAAAAAATAATGTTTTAAATACTTATGATGTTTTATATACGTGATTTTCGGAATATTTATGTATAAAAGTATTTAATTTGTATTTTTAAGAACTAAATTAAAGTCAATTATAAGTCATTAGTAACATAAATGCCTTAATAATAGTTTCCAGTTAAAAAACATTACTATTAGGCATATTTCTGGCATTTTAGATGTAAATTCCCAATTTCGGGTGTCTTTTTCGTCTGATTTACCCACAAGCCATCATAAAAGCACTAATCAATATTAGCGGGTGTACTTCTCAATCGTTTTTACGCAGCGCACCTTCCATACATTGACAACGGTAGCTTTAAGAACTGGGCGATATAAGATAATACAAAGATACGAAAAGATACAAAGAGAAGAATTTTCAAAACGTTCAATGAGACTCACTCTCTTTGTAATTGTAAAATTAAACTTGTATTGATAAATTGACTTTCAGTTCTATTGACTTCAATACTTACGACGATAGAATCCGGCCTCCAGAAATATTACGAATGTTGTTATTCTAGAAATGGTGTCAATCAAATGTGGATCCTGAAGAATTCGAAAGAACTGATAGAGATTCTTATCTCTAAATCAGTTTCATCTTGTAATAGTATCAAAACATTCGATTTCTAGACACTTTACACTTCTATTCCACCTTAACAACTGAAATCGCAATTGGCACAGCTGATTAAACGCAGCTTTTTCAAAAAGAATGGAAAACGCAGGTACAAAAATCTTGTAGTCGATTATAACAAGACTTATTTTGTCATCAAAAAGTCTAGGAAAAAGAACAAATTTTACAGAAGACCAAATAATCGACATCCTCAACTTTCTTATTGACAACATATTTGTTCAGTTTGGTGGACGTGTTTTTCAGCAAACAATAGAGATTCCAATGGACAATAATTGTGCACCTCTGCTCGCTGATTTGTTTCTTTACATGTATTCATATGAAGCCGACTTCTTACAATCTCTTTTAGACAAAAAAGACCGTAGACTAGCTCTTACTTTCAACCTCACGTTCCGTTATATTGATGATGTCCTAAAAAGGCTTTTCACAGGTAGTAATGTGTCATATCGTATAATGTTTGGTAAAGGGATTTTGTCATGGTATGGTAAAGGGAGGTCATGGTTTGTACAAGGGATTTTTTTCTAAAATATGTAAAAATACCTTTATTTTAGTATCAAATCGTGTAAAGAGCTGAAAGGAATTGAACATGACGATAAAGGTTTACTGTGTTAACTTTAAATCTGCTTAGTTGTGCTTTTTAACCAAATTTAAATTTTGTCATGGTTTGGTAAAGGGAGCAGAAAAGCGTCATGGTTTATACCATTATGTCATGGTTAATCACATTTTCTAAAGTTAGGAGATCGGGCAAAGTATTAGGTTTTTTTCTGCTGTTTTATTGTGTTTGACGACATACTGTGTTTCCGTGTTTCTTAATACGCATCTTTAACCCCCGAAAAAATCATTGGCTCGTTTCTTCGAATTTATTAATCGTCACCTTCAGTAATAACATATGAAAGATATATTTTTATTTTATATATCATTTTATCTTCTGCTCTAGACCGTCATTAAGCCAACAACATATCCTAACCATCAGGATTACCATTGAACAATTAATATAAAATATTAATTAAAATTAAATATGAATATGGTTAATGTATAGGCTTTTAAAATGAGTGAGTGAGTGAGTTGGTCAACTTGGTGTTTTACGCCCGTGCAACGCTAAATAGGTCATTTACAGGCGATTACCATGAAAAGGATGATTAAATGAACATGAAATGATGATGATAAATGAAATATGGGAGTGGGATCGAAAAAGAAGGAACGATAGTTTTGAAGAACCACAGGAAAAGGGGAGAGGTGGGTAGGAGCGGAAATTTTAGCCTATGTGGTGCACTACTATACCACAAAGGGGTCTTTTACGTGCAACTCCACACACGTTGATCAACTATGGTAAGCGGTCAGAGTTTCCGTATTATAGACCTGACAACCCCTGCGGACGAGGACCACCCTAGGGTACACACTTGGTCGCTCTGTGGGCTGAGCACTGACCCGACGTCAGAATCCCAAGAACTTTAGTCGCCTCTTACGACAGGCTAGGCTCTGCTGCGGGCCTATTCGCCACCCGGGCCCCGCATGGGACAAAAAACAGTACAAGCTACACCTGTATGATAATATAAAAATACTATGGATGAAGCAAACGTTTCTGTAGTTGTTGCGCTGAATAATATTATTATGGATGAAGCAACATATTCCCTGGGATATGTCCTTTGCAATAGTTCAGTTGGTAGTGAATATCATTTAAATTATGGAATGTCCTCTTATGGATACTGAAAAGTTTCATTGATAGGGAGTTTTTAGTATACATATTAGCGGCAATAAGCAAAATCATGCATTAAACCTAATGTCTAGTATGAGTGGCGGTTCATGTCACAATAAGGATATTAATATAACGATACTTTTTTCTATCATGATACTTCTCGCTTGTATCACGATACTAAGAATAAGTATAATGAAACTTAGTAGAAGTATCATGATACTTCTTGAAAGTATAACGATACTTCTCGTTAGTATCGTGATACTTTGAAGAAGTATCATGATACTTGTATGAAACCTAACGATACAACGGAGAATTGGATAATTACTTTTAGTCGCTTTACTCGCAGTTATCAATTTATTTGTAGAAAGTATCATGATACTTCTTAAAAGTATAACGATACTTATCGTTAGTATCGTGATACTTCTCGGTTGCTGTCTTTATTCAAGAGATTTTACGGAAGACATCACGCACTTATAGACAAATATGGGATTTCGATCTCTCAGATTAGTGCAGATGTTGGTTTGTCATACGGTGTTGTTTTGTCTTCCTTTACCGGATTTGACACGCTGAATGTACTATTGGCAACGCGACGGGTGTGCTATAGCAAGCAGGAACTGCTTACTCTTCCGGAGCACCTGAGTTCACTCTTGTTTCGACTGGAGTTCGCGTTGTTGCTTGATATTCAGTTATTTTGTGTTTTCATGCTTTGCATGTTGTCTGTTTTTGCCCTGTTCTTGTTGGTGTTTACTGATTTTGTCTCTGCCCTTCGGACTTTTGATATTCGGATACCCCATTGGTACCTCTGCTTCATGGATTTTTTTCCCGCTATCAATTTTTTGTTAGATTCGATGTGTGGTATGAAAAAGGGACTTGCTTCTCTTTTTTTCTCACCTGGACCGAAGGTTGTGGTAGCATTGTACTTAAATTGAACATTGGAGAAAACGTTCCCATGAACTACCGTACTATTCGTTCTTGTTGTTTCCCTGTGTACTTACGTCGCGGAGGTAGAAGAGGGCGAAGTAAGATGGTGGTCGGTGTGAATGCGGATTTAAGTCCTATATTTCTCAATAGAATTCGATCAAAACTGAAATGACCAGGTATTGTTAAAGGAGAGGATGTGATAACACAAAAACGAAATCCCAAGATATTGAACTCCAAAGTCATAGTATCATATTACATTCCAAGTCGCGTGATTTATTTTTTTTATAAATAATTCTTAATTAAATAGAAAAAAAAACAAAAGCCTTAAGGTTGATAGAATAGCAAAGATCGATCGAGCTATAAATAAACTTTATTCTATTTTAAGAATGACATCATCGGTAAAAGTTCCCGTATGTCATGCAAGCTTTATCAATATCCGGTTGACTTGCATGAGCTAAAACTACTCGATTTAAAAGCAAAATATGGCTAGTGAAAACGAGAAAATTAAATCTGAAGGGAATAAACATTGTTGTTATGGTACTTGTAACAGTGACACGAGGTATCGTCACCGGGATGATATGGAAGGTGTGTTTTTTATACCATTCCCCAAGCCATTGACACGCCGTGAAACATGTGAGAAATGGATCAAGGCATGTGGTCGTCCTGAAGCAGACCTTCACATCGGGAAAATCACAAGATCTACCTATATTTGCAGCAAGCATTTTGTCGGAGGAAATGGTCCTACTGCTCAAAATCCTGATCCCATCCCAGCCCTCTTGCATACAGATGAGCAGGTACAAAATATAGACTATAGTCATTTATTGGTATCAGGACACTTCGGTACCTGGTCACCTCGGTACCTAGACACTTCGGTACTGGCTTGGACATTTCGGTACTCGGTACTGGACAGTTCGGTACTAGGTATTGGACACTTCGGTACTGACCAAAAAATATTGAATATAGCAACATTGGATAGTAATTTAATTATAATATGTGTTAAATTTACGATTTTTATTGGTGAATGGTAAATTGAAAAAATATCGACGTACACAAAAAAGTATGATTATGTATGACTATGATGAAAGTGAATATTTATGTTAGCTTGAATTAGTTTTTCAACTAGATTTTCTAGATTTGTTCATGTAAATAGTACATGTCCATTGTACAATGGCAACATGGTCTTACACTTGAATTCAAAATCTGTATGAAATCAACATATATGAATACAGATATGACAGACAAAAAAAAAACCCAGAGACATGTAAAAGTAAATATGTTTTTTTACTTAGTTCTGATGTGCATGGGGTATTGTATCACGAAAACAGTCAACAGTTTATATTATTACAAATGCAGATGTTTTCATTGGAAAAATTCATAAAAATAGTTTGAATAAACTAATGTTAAAGATCTTTCTTTTACAGATAAAAAGATTTGGGAGGAAAAGGAAAGCACCCACCCCCAGGCAGAGTCAAATTGCAGTCAAAATGTCAAGAACTGATGGTAAAAAGAGATCATTAAATTTTGGACCATCAACAAGTACAACTGTAGATACAGACTCATCAGGGGAACAAACTAATGATCATGAGGTACCTATAATGTTTACATTGATGTACAATATGAGATGTAAAATAAGTGTACATGATACAACTTCCATAAACCAACAGTAATGAAGGTCCTCGAATGAAAGTACATGTAAAAATTTAAAACTTTTTAAAATCATAAATAAAGGTAATAACAAAACTACCGAACTTGAATGATCAATCTCATAGTCCAGAGAAAATGACAAAAACGAATCAGTCATACCGGAGAACTGGTGGATCGCAATGGTCCTGACTTGGTACAGGCATTTCAAACGAAATGGTGGGTTAAACCAGGTTTTATGGCGCCAAACCTCCCTCTTCCATTGCGATCTTCAAGTCCATAGTATATGTAGTTATACAGATAAGTGTGACACTGTAAAATGTGCTCAACCCATAATATATAGTTACGTAAAATAGTGTGACAAAATTTTCTTGGAATTAGGTTTTATAAATCGAACATAATGGGACATGTAGGATATGAATATTATCATAAACAAAATGCAGAAGTTTTTATGGAACTTTGTTGTAATTTTTATTTGAGAGAAACACAAAACCAGAAGAATTAATGATCGCAATGGTCCTGACTTGGTACAGGCACTTCCCAAGAAGTGGTGGGTTAAACCAGGTTTTATGGCGCCAAACCTCCCTCTTCCATTGCGATCTTAGGATCCGTTAATGACCATAGAACACTACATAGTTGTGAGACACAATAGGGATATTGAGGTGATCATCTCAGTACAGCAGACCAGTCAAACACTAATTAAAACAATTAACTATCATATCTTTTAACTCAATTTTGAACTTTTCTACTAGTGGCTGATAACGAAGAAAGAATTTTTTTAGTGATCGTATGAGACGTATTTTCTTATAGCCCTGCTTCAAAAGTCGGTCACGAAGAAACCGGTGTCTGATCCAAAAATCTGTGAAATGTGTGCAAGCTCTGGCATATCGAATAAGTTGAGAAATATAAACACCGTATGCAGGAGAAGTAGGTATATTGCTCTGTAGATTAACATTACAAATGAAACAAAAATGCATTTATAAATCAATTTGATTAAAGATATGGATCTTTGCATTTTTCAGCGAAAGTAATATTATATGTAAGTTTAATCAATATTATTTTCACCATTTCATACAGAAAGAAAGACTTTTAATCGTGGTAATATTTTATTTTAACAGGAAATTGACTCAACACAGCCTCCAAGGTTTAGAGATATGTCGACACAGACAGACTGCATTTATGTAACATCTGATAAAGAAGTGCAAACTGTTTACGAGAAAGACATGCTGAATGCCAAAATTGAAAACATGCTTTTAAAAAATCAGATGAGAACTAATCCAGAATCAGAAATTATCACTGGAAGTCCAATTGACACAACACTTTCATTGAAGGCAATACAAAATGATGATGATAAAATGAAATTGTTTACAGGTCTAACTTATTTTCAATTTATGACTCTGTTTAACTTTTTAGGAGATTGTGTTAACAATTTGACATATTGGGATGGTAGTGGTAAAGAGGCGTCAAAGAAGGGTGTGCGTAAACTAGTCCCTATTGATGAATTTTTCCTTACATTAGTAAGATTGAGACGAGGGTATAGTGTTGATACAATGGCACATTTTTTCGGCATTTCAGCATCAACAGTAAGCACAATCTTTACAACATGGATACAGTTATTATATTGTCATTTTAATGAAATGCGTGAGAACATGTTTCCAGAGCGACACCATTTTAAGGCTGATATGCCAAAGGTATTTAGGACATTTAAAGATATAAGATGTACAATTGATTGCACCGAGTTCTTTGTACAGATGCCCCGGGACTTTAAAAGACAAGGAAATCTTTATTCCTCTTATAAGAATCATCACACTTATAAATGTCTTGTGGCTGTGGCTCCAAATGGTACAATTGTATATGTGTCAGACTTATATGAGGGATCGATAAGTGATCGAGCAATTGTAGAGAAATCTGGATTTCTGGACTATATTAATCCAGGTGATATGGTCTTAGCGGATAGAGGCTTTACAATAGAAGACTTGCTACTGAAAAAAAATTCAAAGTTGAACATTCCTCCTTTTCTGGGAAAAAGGTCAAAATTCACACCTGATGAAGAACTTAAGACACGTCGTATTGCTAAGGCCCGTATTCATGTGGAACGTGTTATAGAAAGAATAAAGAAGTTCAAACTGTTAAGTGGAAATATTCCTCTCTCATTGTCACCAATTACAAACCAGTTGGTTTTTGTTGCTAGCTGTTTAGTAAATTTTCAGGAACCCCTTGTAAAATGAGATGTACATGTATTATAAACTTTATTGGTTCACCATACATTTTTTTACATGTAGTGCAGAGTTTGTATTATATGTACATGTATTAATACATCTACATACACATGTAGTTCTGACATGAACCGGTATTACATATACAAACATTTGTAAATATGTGAATCCATATTTTGATAAGTCATTATTTTTATTTCAGAACAATTAAAACTATAATTTTAAGCCTTATTTTGATAATTTGATTTTATTTGTAAGGTCAATAAAATTTATATCATGGAATGGCACTCATGTGTATATTATTTTGTCAAAACATAAGTTACTTACTCACTTAAGTGTAAAAGAAGAGCTGTGGCTAGAGTTATTGAATCTGTTTTAACCTACCAATTCTATTAAACTTTCCAGTATGTTTCATCATGTTCATATGGAAATTTCCCTGTATAGCAGTACATGATGCAGTTTTATTGATAGAACAAATAAAAAAACCCTCACTGATGCTTGGCTACTAAGAGAAACTAGATGTACATGTAAAAATGACAACTTTTTATAACAAAATAAATCATTATATACATAATTCAAAGATAAAGTTTTATTTTATTTCATTGTTTAGAATAACTGGTAAAAGCTTTCGTGGCACTCTCATCTCAAAAATTTCAGGTCCAATCACCCTATGCCATAATGTTGTCACATTTGTAACCATATTACCAATTAATTGGTCATCACGATAGATTCGCTCTATATTGGGCTGTCCAATAGAAGACCATAGAACAAAGTCACACCATTTTAGACCAGTGACTAAAAGCTGGAACTGAACCTGATAGTAATAAGGATGTTTTGTTTTCAATTCTAATTTCACATTTTTAGAAGTTGGTCGTGAAAAACAGACGGAGTACAAATCCTTATTAGTGAGAACTTTCTGTTCAAGTTTGTCAAACACTTCATTAGGTGCAACTGTTCTTAGAATTTTTGGACACTTGATTTCAACGAGTCCATATTTATCATCACTATTAGTATCCGGATCAAAAACTAAACCATCAGGGCTGCAGCCTAACTCTGGCCATAATTTGTTTACCCAGAAACCAGTTTTTAGAACTTTAATATTTGGAAAACAATTTTGCATAGTTCTTGTGTAGTCCATTCTTGCTCGGTCCTCATTTTCAATTCCATAAGTTGTATCTGATGTAGAAAAAGGATGTTGGTCCCAAATATGATAAGACAAGTAATTGTACAATTTCCTATATGTTGAATCTGAATAGTTGGATTCGTTTAAAATCAAACTACCTAAACCATTAGCTTGTTTAGCTGTTGAAGCTGTAATACGAAACCATTTACTGGATTTCCATTGAGGTGAGTCAGCTTGTGCCTCAGTGCCTGGTATCATGTAACAGTTCGTATGATAATT
The DNA here is from genome assembly GCA_963971305.1 of Arcuatula senhousia. NCBI lineage: Eukaryota > Metazoa > Mollusca > Bivalvia > Mytilida > Mytilidae > Arcuatula > Arcuatula senhousia. The sequence continues at coordinate 38,211 of CAXARO010001340.1, forward strand.
TAGTCCACCACTCCGAATATTAGTAAAAAAATTCCAGGTCAGGTCTTTTAACATACTTTGACGTTCACTGTCTACATCATAATTGTCATGCTTAAGGATAGAAGTGAGTACACTCTCCCACATGGTTGGTTTCCCTGTACAGAGTCTATTGTACTTTAGTTCATTTATAAATTCACTTTTTCTCTCATATGATATATTCCTCATGCCTTGTGGTCTAGGGTCGAAATCACATAGCTTAGCTGCTTTAGGTTTGTAGGAAGAATACATAGCATCAGAGATTTTGGAAGGATTTTTTCCAGTTTTTTTGCCTTTATTCCATTCACAGACTTTGTCAGTACAGGAAAGAGGATCAAAACCTTTGCTTTTAATATGTTTATCAAGGTATAATAATAATGCTCCAATGTGGTTACAACGACCTAAAGCAGAACCTGGACAGGTGCAGCTTGCATCAAGGACAGCTCCACTCAACTTTGATAGAGTCACATGGACCACCCTCTGTTCTTGTCTCATTGAGGCATCTACATTGGCTTTCAAAAAGTAACTGTTTGAGTCTTTTTTTACAGCATCCATGACATTTGACACGCTACCACTTTTTAAATACTGTTCACCTTTTGTTAGAGGCTTAGATGTCATGTGTCCCAAGTCAGTATCCTCCTTTTCTCCCTTTTCATTCAGAAGAACTACACTTTCTAATAGATAATGGTATATATGCCCATAGTTAAAGTTCTGAGGAATTGGCTGAGAAGGGAATGGTTTCCAACCTAGAACTGGGGGAAGGGATGGGTTTGTCTTCTTATCTGTCAAACTTTCTTTTTTCACAGTAGCATATCTCAGGTCATACCATTTACCACCATCAACTGTGATGTCTAAGTCCCCCTCTTTGCCGCTCTCCACAACATCTTTACATCTGAAATTACATTTAAAAGGAGTTTTCGTCCCGATTTTCCAATTAATATTTAATTTAACGTTAAATTAAAATGGAAGAACAATCCACGTTTGTTTAATGTTGTACACGCGGGGCCACATAAATGTAAACATGACATGCAAATTTAACCTTTGTTCTCGCCGACAGATGTCAATATTACTTTTTAAGGCGTCCTTTTAAGATGTAAACAACCAATCAAATGTCTATATAAGGTATGTTCTCAATGGGCGTTAAAGGATTTATTATTTTTAGCTCAGGTGAATATGATAAACAAAGGAAAATGGGCGTAACTTTTATCGGTCTCTCACCTTTGAAGAAGTTCTTTACGATTGCCTGAAGTTTTAATGCCCCGGCATTCTAACCATCTTTTTAATTGGACATTTCCACAGCTTTCAAAATCGTTTTTGTATATTTTAGCCCCGGGAATATCTTCTACACGTAATTTTATTTTCATATAATCTTGCGTTGATGCCATTATAAAACAAAGAACTGTTTGCATGAGGCGCGACCACGTGACCGATAAATGAATATTCATTATCAATTTGTGACGTATGCATCGATCTTTGCTATTTATTTTATCGAATGGACAAAATTTTAAAAAAGTAAAAATTCAGTACTTTTAATATATCATTGTCACTTAATGCGTATATAGTTATATATGCTTTAACTTGTACAACTCCTTCACACATATGAATTCATGTACAGTTACTTTTTAAAGCTAAAAATATATATTTTCTACCTTGAAACATATATCTTAAGGTTTGAGTAATCAAGACTTTTAATTGTCTTCAAAATAGCTATAATTTGAAAAAACCATTTGTTTTACTATTTCAATTTAACGTTTTTATGCTTAGATAAATGTTTGCGTAAATAACACATAACATAAGAATTATTTCAATTTTTTCAAAGATTGCTTGAAAACTGTTGAACCTGACCAAGGTCGCCTAATTGCACTAAAAACTCAATTGACCTTTAGCTGTCAGAGTATGTGATAATGCATTCTGTACAGAGAAAGGGCGAAACGAATGGGTCACAATGAGATCAGGGTTTTGTCGTTATGCTTTCTGGTATGATCGGAATAATCACTGTGCATTAGACTTTAAATATATTAATTTAGCCACAAAGTCAAAGAATCTAAACTATGGATATCAAAAAGCCATAGTTCAATCAAATAATTTTGATAAGTTTTGATAAGCAACAGCTTTTCTCTATCTGCAATAGTTTTCATTCTATAGGCCAAAAATACTATTTTCGCCTTTATAGGGCTGTAACCCCTATAAGGGGTCATCTGACAACTTCGACTCTATGGAGACTGTTGTAGAGCTAATTGAGCTGATCATTTAAGGAAGCAACAGCTTTTGTGTATCTGCAATAGTTTTCATTTTATAGGCTAAAACCATGAAAAAACACTATTTTTTACCTTACATAAAGGTAATAACAAAACTACCGAACTTAAAAGGATCATTACCCCTATAAGGGTCCATCTAACAACTTCGACCCAATGTAGACTTTTGTAGAACTTTGGATTCTGAAGAGCTTAAGGTTAATACAGACAGGTGTCAATTGACTTTTGTACCTTTAAAAATGCAAAATTTAAGACCAGTGTCTATAAAGTCAATAATAAAAATATAGAATATTTGAATTTATTGAAATGAGTAATAAATATTCAATTGTTATACAATTGCATCAATCGTTTTTTGAATAACGCAATTTTTGACAAAAACAAGGGAGATAACTCACTTCAAAATTACCCTAAATTTACAATGGAATTGAATAGTAGACAAAAATCTAAGCTGGTACCCCCCTGTTTTCTATGTTATATTTTAATATATAGGTAAAAATATAACTTTTGACAAAATAAAAACAGATCCTAATGTAAGGAATTTTTCTGATACATGATTTTATGCCTAAAATTTGGCCTTTTCTATATAATCTATTGTAATTCAGGCATACTTTAACCACTTATATTGCAAAAACGAGCATGGTGACCTATCCTTATTTTTATTTTATGTTTCATTTAAGACCATTAAATCAAATGTTTAATGACAGAATTTTTTTCAGTATAGGTGTCCACATTAACCTTATGGTCCTTTGGATTTTTGCTTTCTGTTATGGTTGCTGAGTTATAAGCCAATTTTAAGTGATTTTACCTATGTTCTATTTTTAGTAACAGCAGCCATGGTTTTATTGAATCATTTTAAAATGAGAATCGTTTGTTGCCAACATGTCATATATCATCCCTGCAAAGTTTCAGTTAAATTGATTCAGTGGGTTCAGAGAAGACGATTTTTGAAATCGCTAACGGACGACAACTGACGACGGACGACGGACGACGACGGACACATAGTGATGGCATAAGCTCACATGGCCTTTGGTCAGGTGATCTAATGATATGTTAAAAGTACTGAATTTTTACTTTTTTCAAATTTTGTCCATTCGATTAAATAAATTCTATAAACCTTTTGTTTTTTTTTAAAATAAAGAATTATTTATAACAAAAATCAATCACACGCTAGTCAAACGGTCAGGCTATGAAAACATTTTCGCACCATTTTAATTAGCAACTATATGTTCGTTACAAATTGATTTGGAATGTAGTATGATACTATGATTTTGGAGTTCCATATCTTAAGATTTCTTTTTTGTCTGTCATCACATTCTCTCCTTTAACAATACCTGGCCATTTCAGTTTGGATCGACTTCTATTAAGAAATATAGGACTAAAATCTCCATTCACACTGACCAACATCTTACTTCGCCCTCTTCTACCTCCGCGATGTAAGTACTCAATGCAACAACAAGAACGACAATAATACGACCATAGTATCGGTAGTTCATGGGAACGTTTTTCTCCAATGTTCAATTTAAGTACGATGCTACCACAATCTTCGGTCCAGGTGAGCAAAAAAATCCCCTTTTCATACCACACATTGACTCTAACAAAATATTGATAGCGGGAAACACATCAATAGGCGAAAAAAAACAACAGCCGAGCAACATTTTTTTCATATTAATTCTTATAGGACAATATTCCTCGACGTCTCTTGAACATCTCATCCTCTAAATATTCCTAGAGATACAGCTAAAATCAATCAAAATGTGTCATACTGAAATGCTCTTTCCGTTACAGAAGGGAAATGATGGACAACAGAACAAAACTAACCAGTTATTTAAAGCTTAGTGTAAAAGGGTTTGAAATATAGAATAGGAACAAGTTGTTTCTAAACATCACTTTCTGAATCATAATAATTCGGACCACTGGGCCATCGGTTTAGTGGTCCTTCAGACTAACGGACCTTTGAATTAACGAACCCTCGGACTAAAGGACCTTTGAACTAGCAACGTTTCGGACTTACAGAACTTTGAACTTATAGACCGTCTTCTCAGCAACAAGGTTGCAACTTTACTCTCACAAAACTTTTTTTTCAATTTCAAATGTTCAGACCTTTTTTCATTTTACTTTAAGCTTCTTTCAGTTAAAGGTATTTTTTTCTTCGCGATGAAGTATTTGAATGTCCTATAGACAACATATTCAGTGCTTAGAATTTGATTTCAGTTTTGCACAAGTCAACGTTGAATATAAGCATTTTTAACGTTTCTTACCACGTTTAATTGGGGATATTGAAACCCTTACTTTTGTAAAAAATCTCAAATATATACTAACAATCGTTTTTCATATAATACATATTTTGTGCAACAGCTATGCTGTTTGTGTTGATATGAAATACATGTAAGACTTGGGGTTTCGAATATTTGAGAGGAAAATTTTCATACATTTCAGAAATATTACAGTATAAATGCAAATAAGACCAGGCGATGCATATTTATTTGTGATAATTGGCTCACAGTTTTCGCACTTTAATATTACCTTGATATTCGTTTATCAAATCAAATCTTATAAAGCAAATTTTCACTCAATGGAGGACAAAAGACTATAACAATAATTTGAAAAGAAAATTTAAACAATTATAATTGCATGACAAAAAATGAAACTTAAATGTGACCTGTCCTCGTGTCTCCTGTCGTCAGTGCCATTTAAGAAAAGGATCATAGAAACTTCACTTGTTTACTATTAGTTGGGTTTAGAATAAAGTTAAGTTTTACTTTGTTTTGTAAAGAAAAATCAATGTCAAAGAAGTAGAGGTACCAATGGGGTATCCGAATGTCAAAAGTCCGAAGGGGCAGAGACTAAACCAGTAAGCACCTACAAGAACGGGACAAAAACAGACAACATGTAAAACATGGAAACACAAAATAACTGAATATCAATCAACAACGCAAACTCGAGTCGAAACTCAGGTGCTCTGGAAGAGTAAGCAGCAGTTCCTGCTTGCTATAGCACACCCGTCGCGTTGCCAATAGTCCATTCAGCGTGTCAAACCCGGTAAGGGAATACAAAACAAAACCCTATGACAAACCAAAATCTGCACTCATCGGAGAGATCGAAATCCCATATTTGTCTATAAGTGCATGATGTCTTCCCTAAACTTTCTTGAATGAAGACAGCAACAGAGGAGCAACATAACCATGTGTGAGCAATTTTTGCGTCAGACGTGTCGCTCTGCTACATGTAAGAAAATCGATGTAAGTCCCGCACGCTCTGGAGTAACGAATCAATTGAGATACGTAAACTCAATAAGCTGGAGTGACCGGAATGTTGCTACACAAAAAGGGAAAGTTGACGATTGGAAAGTTGAAGTCATCACGTTTGTCATAGAGCTTCGTTGAAAGTCTTCCTTGAGAGTCAATTTAGAGATGTAGATCTAAATTTGAAGCAGACTTCCTAGAATCTGATGTGGCCTTTATTTCAAGCTCCTGGGGATATATGAGATGGAGAAAGTTACCAAATCGAGAATTGTTTAGTGCAAGCCTTTTTTAAGACATCATCAATATAACGGAACGTGAGGTTGAAAGAGAGAGCTAGTCTACGGTCTTTTTTGTCTAGAAAAGATTGTAAGAAGTCGGCTTCATATGAATACATGTAAAGGAACAAATCAGCGAGCAGAGGTGCACAATTATTGTCCATTGGAATCCCTATTGTTTGCTGAAAAACACGTCAACCAAACTGAACAAATATGTTGTCTATAAGAAAGTTGAGGATGTCGATTATTTGGTCTTCTGTAAATTTGTTCTTTTTCCTAGACTCATTTAAGTCTTGTTATAATAGACTACAAGATATTTGTACCTGCGTTTTCCATTCTTTTTGAAAAAGCTGCGTTTAATCAGCTGTTCCAATCGTGATTTCAGTTGTTAAGGTGGAATAGAAGTGTAAAGTGTGGAGAAATCGAATGTTTTGATACTGTTACAAGATGAAACTGATTTAGAGATAAGAATCTCTATCAGTTCTTTCGAATTCTTCAGGATCCACATTTGATTGACACCATTTCTAGAATAACAACATTCGTAATATTTCTGGAGGCCGGATTCTATCGTCGTAAGTATTGAAGTCAATAGAACTGAAAGTCAATTAATTATACAATTACAAAGAGAGTGAGTCTCGTTGAACGTTTTGGAAATTCTTCTCTTTGTATCTTTTCATATCTATGTATTATCTCATATCGCCCAGTTCTTAAAGCTACCGTTGTTCAAATATTAATTTTCTGTTTTCAACATAATCTGTTAACAATTATGGTTAATGCGCCAGGCTACTAACATCAAGGTTCATGGTTTGATCCTCGTGTGCGGTGACCATTTCATGAACTAAATTTCCGAATCACTCATGTCACTCTTGACACTATTTGCAAGGATGGTTTCAAGGAACGTTCCTATTTGTTCTCTGAATGGACGAAAAAAGTTTTCCCTCGATTGTGGAGAGCAATACGCTATGCACGTTCAATTCGATACGAAAAGGTTCAACGTGGCCACACTCGTTAATTTCTAGCTATTCCTAATCCAGGATAAATTAATCTCTGTTTAAAGTAATTGTGGTTCTTAATTCTAATTATTTTTTGTATTTATCATCTGAGAATCCGTATAGAAATCTTGACCTAATGTAAAAGATAGTGTAAATGATGTTATTGTGTCACCACAACAGCCATCAAATCAATCTAAAAAATCAAAAGTCCATAGGATTCAAAGAAGGATTAAATCATACCTTTTGTGAATCTGAAAGAACTGGAAGTAGGGGGTAGTTTTACTCATTTATCAAAACTATGTTTGTAGAAGCTGCTAATTTTTCAAGATGACAAATAGCAAGCTCTACAAAAGGATGCCAATTACTGAGAAGACAAAATTGTATTTGTAGCAAAATAAAAAATAAAAAATTAAGGTTCCTAGACTTCTATACTTGTAAAGTTTGTACAATTACAAATCGCAAGAATTCTAAATTGACTTTTACTTATTAGTAAAACTTTGCCGCTAACAAGTAATATGTTTCGGAATTTTATTCATTACATCAATTAAATTACACAAAATATTTAGTTCTATATCATGTATAACGTTTTTATTTGACAAATTTTACTCGCATCTTGGTAAAGATATTAACCTCGAGGTAACCTGAACCTGACACAGTTTTTCTTCATTTTTGCATTAAGGATAGTAAGGTCACTGACAAAACGTGGTTTAATAGCTCTCTTGGTTAAAGAAAATGACCTTCAGCTGTCAAAGTATATGAAGTAGGAGATTATATATGCACTCTGATAAGCAAAAAGCGCGGCAACGATGGGTCATAATGGTGTCAGTGTGACAGCTAGATAAAAAATCAATTACTTTATGCTAATATAATTTTTGTGTGTAATACTTTGAATATACAGCGTACATTTTATTTCTAAATTTTTATTCAAATATAAGTGATATCAATATATAATGGAAAGAAACATTATTTTAATCATCTTATATCATTCTTGAATCTTATTTGAAGATTATTTTGTTCATTAAGTTAATATTTTACAATATATAAAATCTAGGTAGACTCTTTTATCATTATTATCAGCTATAATAAAGCATATTTTATTAATTTAAATGTGAAAATGAAGCTGTTTTCCGTAGCATATATAAGTAAAAAAGTTAATTGTGTTTTATTTGTATTTTAATATCATATTCAGAAATATGCATAAAGCAAGTGATATCGAATAATAAAATAGCCCAATAATTAAATATTTAACGGGATGGTGAACTGATTAAAGATGGCAGTTCTTATGCGCATAAGCATTGCGCATGGATAGCCGGAAGCGGGCCTTTTAAATATGAATGTTTGTTATGTATAAAGAATATAATCAATAGTCAGAGTGCATTTTGTCAGATGACGGTCTATTATTTTTGTAAGTACACGCAAACTCTTATCAATTAATTCATTTTAAAGTCGTTATGTACACTTTATTGTAATCGTAGATGAAAATTCATTAATTTGTGGTTGTCTTATAGTTCCTTCTTTAGTTAGGATAGGTCGTAACTTTTTAGTGTATTTTTTGGTATCAGTTTCATGTAATGAAGAACCAATTATAATGAAATCTAGATTTAAGTGGTTTCATGTTGACTGACGTACTAATGTTACTGTCCCGTCTGATTTATGTCATCAAAACAGTGGCTAAATACTTAAATATTTCAACATGTACACAATATCTTGTGGAAATCTATATCGGTTATAAAATATTATAAGATATTATTGAGATTCCATAGGGGAGGTCAAGCCATTATATACTGATAAGATTACCATATACACTAAGTATTATAATTGGAAATTATGGTCAAACTTTGACCAAAAAAAGTTTGTTACTACGACTTTATTTATGCGGAGAGCTTAAAATATACAATTTTTGAAAAGAAAGGCATTTTAGAGGCTAAATATTATCGTTTTAAAAAATGGATAACAATAATTCATTCGATTATCCGCCAAAACATTAATTTAAAATTCATGGTTGTAGAATAATCATCAAGACAACGTCACAGACTACTTATTAGAAGTACAATCTTTTTCAAGAAAAACAACATGGAATTACAGACAATAAAGGTAATTTCTAGTGAAATGCATGCTAAATTTACCAACTTCTATTCTTATATAAAGAAAATACAGTTAAACATCTTTTAATTAGAACTCGTTTTTGAAAAAGCCACTCAGCACCATTTAATAACGGAAACAATCGTTCTCATTACGTATCTTTTATTTATTAATAATGTAATGAAGTGTTTTCTTATGACGGTTAAGCTATAACATAGAGAAGTAAATTAATAGCTAGTCTTATATTTATAGTAGCTCGTTTGCTTTGTCGGATGACGATTTTATGGCTTTATTACGGATAGATAGAGGTTATCAGCATGTCAAGACAACCTCTTCATTAGTGTAAACCATTGATGTTTACTTTATGGTGTGTTATCCCCTTTTTAAAATATTATTCTAAGATAATGATAACAATGAAATTATCAACACAATTCAATACTATAAAAACAAAGCGTAAACTATTTTTTTAAATTTGTGTAATATTATTTTCATAAAACTGTGATACTCGTTTCTCTACATAAATTTCTTTCAATGAGCAATCGTTTTTAATATTCCCCTAGAGAGTTCATTATATTAATCACAAGCATAATTAGGACAACCAATCAATATCTTTTCGTAAACATAAGAAAGTTATCTACAACTGTGGTGAGAGGTCAATGCAGACGCTAAAGCTGTGCGTTTAAGCATTACGAATTTCTTATAATGGACTGAATGAAAATAACAAAACAAAGACAAACAACACAATATACAATAACAAAACCATTTGTTGAAACGGAAAACATAGACATTTTGTTTTTTTAGGTATTTGAAAACACTTCTATTAAATAGACAGTATCTCTTTTATAGATTAATGAGAATAACAAGTGCATAATATATTAGCAATTAAATTAAAAAAACATGTATAACTCATTTAAAGAGGAGAATCTTTTTGCATATTTAAAAGAAAACATTAATTGAACATAATTAATATATCCACTGACATACACTCAAAGATGACATCAGAACTCCAAAATCTACACTTAAAAATCCATAACAAAATTTAATGCGGGATGCAAAAAAGTTATATTGATGCTTTATGAAAATATATAGATTAATGTGGCAACCCTTTTTTTTAAGCCTAAAACTGTATTTTTTTGTTCTTTAAAGGAAAACATATATGGATTCAAATCAGAAGATAGCAGAGGAAGGTGAGAAAGAATAAATAGGGAATAGGTTATTGAATGTGACATTGCCATAGACATTACGTTGAATATTGTCATGATATTATGTTGTAAAACCATTTATTATGTAATTTATTTATGCTGTACGGTAACAGGCTTTCTAGATCATGTGTGTGTTACTTCTAATAAAAATCTACATTCATAGCATTTAAAAAAACGTTATGATGCCCCCATTCAAGAAGAGGGTATATGTCATCCGTCGGTCCGTCCGTCTTTCCGTCCGCAACATTCCTTTCGAAACAGTTTTTCAGCAACTATATATTACAGTAACTTGAAATTAAGTATATGGTCAATTATATGGATTATTGGTCAATTGTTGAATATTTTCGTAACAGTTGTCTCAGCAACTACATATCACAGTGACTTGAATTTTTTGTATATTTCTTCAGTATGATATTGTTTATACCGAGTATCAAAATAAGGCCTGTCAGATATCCACTTCCTGTTTACCTTTCAAGATTACTTGTCAATTATAGAAAAAATTTCGTAACATATTTCTCCGGCGCTTTTCATCATAGGTACTTGATATTTGGTACATGTATATAAGTTAAGTATGAGATTCGTTATTGTGAGTATTGAAATAAGGTCTATCAGATTCTTCTTCCTCTTTACCGACATAATTAATTTTGGGTCACAGATTCCTTGATAGTTATGATCAGTTCATGCGATGTGTTTGTTTAATGAAATAATATTGAATATCGGAACAAAGCTTCGAAAGTAATTAATGCAAAAACATCATATCTTAAAAATATTTGTGAAGCGTAAAACTGTTCATTCTACGAAACATGAAAACTCACCCGATATTCGTCGGCTTTTCATACCTTATGAGATTAATAAAAGTAGCAATGAAGTACTAAAGAGCATCTGAATATCAAAAGACTTATATTTCGAGAACTCGAAGACAAAACTATAAAACGAGAACGATCAAGTCAACCATTAGACTCTATTCGCTTTATAAAGTCTAATTAAAAAGTACCTTTATTCGACTTTATTGTTTATGATATTTAATAAAGGAAGGTTGGACGTAAATAAACACTAAAGCTTAGCCCTGTCACTATTAAATTTGCATGTCTTAACCTACGGATCTTCTTGTACTTGTTGTTTTCATGATGTTTAGCATTTGTCTTAACAAGGTAATTTAAAGACAATTTATGGACCATTTGGGTTTTCGGGGGGGGGGGGGTGGGGGGGGGCTGGGATTTTACCTTGAGTCGGGATTTTTTTTCGCCTGCGTCGCGGTCCAGATTTTGTTTTCAATTGCCAAGATTGTAGTCAGATTACTTTACTTGCAACCCAGGTGCTGGCCAGATCATTTTTTTTTACAAAAAATCAGGGCCGATTTTATTTCCCAAAATCCCACACTGCAGGCCTCCCCCAGAAAATTAAATGGTCTATGCCAAAAAAAAGATATTTTGCATAATTCAATGATTGTAAGTAAACTTGCGATTTTGTAAATATTGGACACACGATTTAATCTGAACTGTCCTTGTCTAAGGAACAATGGTCAAAGGAGGATTTAAGATGAGTTATGCGGTGGAGCTCACACACTTCTGTGGCCTACGTTGAAATTGAATTTGTTATTAAATTTTTGATTATTTTTAGACTTTTAAATAAAAGGGCAAAGGCAAAATTTTACATGTATGTAAAGTGGCCCAGTTATAGACATTTAATACTATTGTCTATATATGTACATATTCACCAATTCCGACATGCGTTGCTTTAATGACTTTTTTATATTTCCAATACATTTGCTCAGTTCTTGTAACTCATGAGCATCACCAAAGTGAAAACCACATGGATGATGGTGAGAAAGACGGAAGGTGTATTATTATGTTTTTGCATATTTAAGAAAGTATGCATTGTTTGTCTCTGATGAAGACCCCAAAGTTGCTTAAAGGCATGAAGAGAATTGTGTGGCGGGTTGGTTTGTTATACACAAATTCACACTAAAGAGAAAGAGATGATTTTTGTTTTATAAATTTATTCCAAAACAAACATACAAAAATGAAATTTCAATACAAGCTGAAATGATTTGTTAGAGGGCAAAATTTTAAATGTACATATTTGGTTTTCACAAATGTTTTTTTTTAAATGTACTATCTTAATATTTTTTATTCCTCTCATCATAAAATTAAAATTTATATATACAGTATATATACATTTGGGGCGATTGATCATTTGATAATTAAGTGGGGATATATCCCCACTGTGGTCAATGCTCACTTTATCTATTGTCTGTCGATTAAAACGAGATTCTTTTCATTAGTCTGTTCATATATAACTTGAAATGGGGATATATCCCCAATCAAAATTAATGTAAGTCAGGTATATTGTATACTGTAGTTATACTACATCAAGTTCACCACATCGACTACTAAATTTTAGTCTACCAGGTGATTGGGGATTTATCCCCGCTTAAAGTTGTATGTTGTCTAAATTTTACACAACTGGGGATATATCCCCACTATGAGCTGTTCAGTGTTTATGTTAAACACAATTTGGGGATTTATCCCCATTGCATTGTTACTATTATAACTATTTGTAGATTTGTGTCGTTTCAAGTAAACTATAATTAACTTTCAACTTTTTTTTCTCTGAATTTTACAAAAAGTGGGGATTTATCCCCAATATGTACATTGAAATGTATCAAATATATACAAATACAACATTTTTTTAGGTCAAATAGTATAGATTTAAACCACAAAATGTGAAAAATTGACCATGTTAACAAGCTAGTTGACGTGTATAAAAAGGAAAAAAGTACATTTTCCTTTTCTGAAATAAAAACACGATTATGTCATTACTGTTTTGGGACATTTACCAGGTTTTACAAATTTCTTGAGGAGACGAACAAAAAACGGTACATAGAAGTGGTTTTGAAGCTGTTGTTACAATTCAATTTTGGGGTTGCACATATTCAAACCCCATTCAAACTATTAAAAAAAAACACAAAGGATCTCCTGTACTTGGCGATCACAATACTGGCATACATTTTTTTCCCCAAAAGTATAAACAAGACTGGAATATTGATGTTCCAGTATTGTTCCTTGAGTAATACATGTACATTATGTCATAGACATGTATGTTAGATAGAATGCAAGTTTTCTCACTCTTTGCCTTTCTAAGAAATTAATCAGAATAAATTGTTTTGAACAAACTAAATATTAATGCATGGATGACTTTGTGAAAGTTTCATATAATTTAAATATAAAGTGAAAACTTAATAAAAATGTTGTTAAAAATGTATAAATTTGCACATAAAAGGGGTGGTACATTCTGTTCATCTAACTTGGTGAAGCAGGCATTGACAACACACTAGGCCACTACAACATATTACACCAGAAAATAATGTAAAGAGAAACAAAAAAAACTTCAATACTACATGGAAATGTTAGGGTCAGCTGACTCACCAACATGGGAAACACAGTTATTATAACATAATAAACATATACAAAAATGACAAAGACAAAAGACAATACTAATACATGTATGTGTTCAAACTTACAGATCTAATTTCAGTACTTGCAATTAAAGAATCTCATACTGAAACAATATTCAGTCAAAGAAATTAGGAAGTGGAGTCCAGTTGACATGGTGGACCGAATGCATATTTTCATCAAATTTGCTAATTTTTTCCTATATGTTTAATTTGAATTAATGCAATATCTAACTGGACCGAACCAATTTTAACTGGATATTTCCAGTAGGTCTGGCCTAATTTCGAAGACTGCATATTCTAAATTTCAAGCCAGCTGTGATAAATAGTTGCTCAGAAAATCTTATGATAATTTTCAACATTTGGCCAGTAATTTACTAATAATTTATATGAAAGGATATGGAGTAAATGAACATGAGACCATAACACATAGATAAGCACTATTCACAGGTACAAAATGTATCAAGACACTTCGGTACTGGCTTGGATATTTCGGTACTCGGTACTGGATTGAGTGAGTTCAGTACTTGGTATTGTCACTTCAGTTCCGACTTAAAAAAATGTAAATTGCAGCATTGGATAGTAATTTTACTAAATATGTGTTAAATTACTGATGTAATGTTATCATCATACACTAACAATTTCCACATCTCTTTTTGATGTTCTTTTTTTTTTACTTTGATTGTGTGAATTGAAAGAAAATACAAAATGTAATTAGGGGCTATAAAATGTGCCACACCTTTGTATTCAAAATACAACTGGAAAGCTCAGTATTTTTTAACTCTTTTAGTTGTTCTTCTTGAATCGCCGAGAGTGGACTAAAGACAATGACAACCCCATCTAACAGGAACGGCAAGAGCTGATAAATCAAACTCTTGCCGTATCCTGTTGGCAAAACGGCTAATATCTCTCTCCTCCCCAATTCTACAAGATCAAACACTTCTTTCTGTTTTTCTTTTAAGGTGTAATTTCTTTTCAATTTGTCTATAATTAATTCTTCCATGACCTTTCCGTAGTGAAAGACGCAGGATGTAGAATTAGTTTCGCGTCTCGGACAAGTCCTACACCGGAAGGAGAGGTAGCTCACACTACGTGTGGCAGAGTCTACCTAACGACATAAGGAGTGCTGTTAGACTCTGTTTCGGTGATTGATTTCTACGTTCATTCCTACCAAATTTTCAACTGTGACGTCACCGTTTCTACGAAGCGAAGTACCACGATATTACGAGATATCTGTATACATTTGTTTTGTTTGTTAACATTGACAAATTTTTATCAGTATCCTATGGAAGCCCATTAGTGCCAAATAAGACTGAAACATTTTTTATTTATCAGTAGACCGCCACTTAATAAATGGCGGCCGCCAGATAATTATCTGGCGGCCGCGACTTACTATCTAGCGGCCGCCACTTATTATATGGCGACCGCCACTTATTAACTGGCGGCCGCCACATAAAATTATCTGGCGGCCGCCACTTAATTAAATGGCGGCCGCGAGATAAATTAAGTGGCGGCCGCCAGATAAATTATGTAGCGGCCGCCATATAATTATGTGGCGGTCGCCATATGATAAGTGGCTGCCGCAAGATAATTAAGTGGCGGCCGCCAGATAATTTTATGTGGCGGCCGCCAGTTAATAAGTGGCGGTCGCCATATAATAAGTGGCAGCCGCTAGATAGTAAGTCGCGGCCGCCAAATAATTAACTGGCGGTCGCCATTTATTAAGTGGCGGTCTCCTGATAAATAAAAATGTTTCAGTCTTATTTAGCACTAATGGGCTTCCATAGTATCCAAATGCCATTTAAAAAATACCACATATTTTCACACTGATATTGAAGTATATGATAAAAATATCATACATGTGTAGCATGTCATTTTTCATATCAGACCAAAATCAGCCCGCGGTCTTATCATCCCTCGAGCCTACGGCTCTCGGGCTGATATCATGACCTGGGGCTGATAATAGGTCTGATATGAAAAATGGCATGTTATAATCTATAATTGTATTCCCGATCGCAAATTGTTCGCATGTTTAAAAACAAGTGCCGACTTGAATAGGTAATAAGATGCACATTGTGGCACAAGATTAAAATATAATACATAAGATTTAATACCAATTCCAAAATTATCATCGAAAGACCCGTTTGTCACAAAGTGAAAATATGGGAGGATTGGGAAGGGTTCGCTGAAATTAGTTTTTAACAATTTTCTCAGCAAGTCTTATGATATCTAGCTTAAACTCATTCATTTAAGCTGGCCTGGGGAACAAGTTACAGGCTGTTGCATATATCCTACAGCGTGTAAGGTGCAAGTGGTATTCGAAATTGTGTATGGAGCATCAATATCTATCTGTCCTGTATCGTTAGGGTTGATTTCATATATGTCCCTTACCTAATACAAGTTTGATACAATACGGACATTTCTGTTCTTTCACGTAGATAATTTGCCTGACGAATAAATTCATTTTTAAAAATTGTTTTGAAACGTTCAGGAACCGTCCATCTTATAGAACACTAATGTGTTCATTCGTCTTCTGGTGCTATCTATAGATGGGGATGTCTCTTATTTTTAGACTCAAGGAAACCTAGCTCCAACCTATGGTTAACGGGGACCCTTTGATTCACCCGGAACGGACCTTTTTTTGTTTTCTGTGTTGTAATGGACAATTGTTTGTTTTGTTGTTTTTCTGAGAAAAAAGCGTTGAGATGATCCTCTAAGTTTGGTAATTTTGTTATTACTTTTATTTTTCATTTCGAAAGATTTTGCTCTCTTTCAAATAAGTCATAATAAAGGTAATAACAAAATTACCGAACTTGGAGAATCAGTCTCAAATGTGCATGAGACGAGACAAAACAAGGAAGACATACCTGAAAAATTGAAGACCGCAATGGTCCTGACTTGGTACAGGCATTTCAAAAGAAATGTTTGGTTAAACCAGGTTTTAAGGCGCGCCTTATAAAAGCGATCTTAAAGTTATGTTTTCAAAAGCAACATTTCGACTTGGAATGGGAAAAACCTTACTGGACCTCCCATGAACAAGCAAAAGTTCTGATAAAGATATCTTGCCAAGGATAATTCAGAAAAAAAGTTTCTATGCAAATTCTAGTTTACTGTGGCATATAATTCAAAATTATTTTATTAACAGTTTAAACTGTAGCTTGTGTAGTCGTAGTAGTGACGTGGCCAAATTTATGGACCAAAGATTGGAAGCTGGAATAAAAATAACACATATGAGATTTTTGTGATTGGGATTATGAATCTTGTTTACACAACATGTTTAAAGGGTATTACCGGCTATGATAACGGCTAAAAATATGAAGAGTTTATCATGAGAATGTTGTCTTCCATTTTGTCGCACTGTGAATTTCTTTGTTATAAATTCCGCACTTCTTCGTTTTTATGCTTAAACCATGCTCGGTGATACTTCGTGAAATTGAACTACATATATACACATGAATAAGACCTATAGATGGATAAGTTCCTGTTTAGATTTAAACGTAATGATCTGATAATTGGAATCAAATAGTTTGGATAATTCAAAGCCTTTTCCCAAACATGTTTACCTTTAAAAAATGTATTTAATTGTACCAAACAATAGTAATCTAAATGCCTTTTTGTTGTAAAATTTAAGCAATACCTTAAAGAACGCTACCTTACTAAAAGCAATTTTATGTGGACTCTTTGAAAGTTTGTTCTCATCTGTATGAACTGTTTTTGTCTTTGCCCTTTCGGACTTTTGACATTAGAATGCCCAATTGGTACCTCTCTTCTTATATAAACAAAATATTTTCAGGACGAAGGAGGCTTCCTTCTTTACCTTGGATAATTAATTTACTAAACATACGATTCAAACAAAAAATCTCTTCGATCAACATATATTTTTTTTATTTTCAAGTTTTTCAAGCACTTGTTTTTTTTTAAATAGAGCATTTTTTATTATGTTCTAGAGTGCACAAAACATGTGGACAATGAAAAAATGCGAAAATTAAAATACCCAAAGTGATGCTTGAGACAAAAAAATATAAGTATTATTGCTGTTACCTCCTGCACACCAGAGGACAACTGTTCTGGAGGAGATGGTCAGCCTTGATGAGCACATGGCATTCTGATTCACATGCTTTCTCTGAATCATCAGTACCAATGACAGCTACCAGTTGATCTATTAGTATCTTAAGTTCAGTGCCTTCCAAAAAGGTGTCTGGAAAAACACAATAGGATGTATTAATTTTAATTCAGTTCCGTATGATATACTACTACATATTATTCGGACAAGATATCAACATCTTGATGACCTCAACTTCACCTTTTTTTGAGAATTCCGTTACCGGATTTGACCCACTGAATTGACTGTTGGCAACGGGACGGGTGTGCTATAGCAAGCAGGGACTGCTTACACTTCTGGGGCACCTGAGTTGTGACTGTTTTTACGTCCTGTTCTCATAAGTATTTAATGGTTTTGTCTCTGCCCTTTTACATTCGGATGCCCTTTTGGTACCTTTGCTTCTCAAAAGGTCTATTATGTACATGAATGCTAAAATGTCACGGGTGTCCAGAAATAAAGGTAAACAAAATAAGGTAAAGTCACACGGGATAAATTGAAGATGACTTTGATATTTCAAAAAAATGAATTTTTAACTATCAGTTTTTCAAATGGTATAAACATGCTCATTTTTGTTATATTATAAAAACTCAAAATAACTTATGAAAATGGTTAATACTTTTTAATGCATGTTATTCTTATAAAAGACAGATTGAGACAAAAGTAAACAATATTTTACAATTTTTTTTAATGCAAAACTGGTATAAAGCTCTGACAAGTAGAACATGATTTTTTTCCAACATGCTATGAAATAATGTTTGTTTACATTCTCTGTGTTGTCTATGAAATAAAATCCAGAATCTAACAGTATTAATAAACTAAGACTGAAATGGTCAATTTCGGCTAACGAAATTTCTGTCCTTTGCCTTTGCCTCACCCCAAAAGAAAATAAAAACAAAAACAAAAAACAAAAGTTTATCGTTTATTTCGATGTTGGGTACATTGAAAGGACAGCAGAGGTTAAGTAATATATAAATAACATACAGCTGATAGGGTGATAGAGTAGATTGATATCCTGAGAAAAGCATTGTCAAATGAGGCGCAGCCGAGGTTGACAATGTCTTTTCGAAGGGTAGCAATCTACTCTATCACCCTATCAGCAATATGTTATTTAATTTATTATACTGAATCATTTGATTACTTTTACGCACGGATTTTCAAATCTTTATTTGTTTTCCCCGAGTTAAACTGAAATAAAATGGTGCCCTGTGAAATAACTTTAAAAAAAAGACTCTTTTATTTGTCTAGGCGTTTGTTAGTAGATGCATTAAATAGTGTTGGTTAAAATAAGTACTTTACGCGAAATATTGTTGCATCTTAATACAGTAAATTTTACAGCTGAATAGGAATGTCAAATTGAGGCTGTGCACGAGCTCAGCGCACGCGAGGGTAATAGATAAAAAAACATCACCCGCGAGGGTGATAGATAAAAAATTATCATCCGCTGGGTTTTGTTTTTGAAATATTCTATATGATAGATTGAATTGTTTAATTAAAAGTTGTAAGGAAAAAATCTTATGAAGTATGATAAAATAAAATAATCTGAGGAAGGGTTCATGTATAAAAAAAGTTAAAGAATGTAGTCGTAGAAGGACGTAGATGTAATATTGAAGGTGCAGTTATTTCAAAAGATCAGAGTTTTATCATAGAATTGTGTAATCGCAGGAAAAAATCAAAATTATGGAATATTCAAAGTGTTTTCTAAGGTACTTGAACAAGGAATCAAAGAAGAAAATTTTCAACAACTTTACAGGCAATACATTTTGCTTTTTTCGACGGATATTTCGTCTAGTCGTCACATCAACTAGTCAAACGATTGAAAATATGAATATAAATCTAGCATAACAGAACAATAACAAGATTGCTACACGTAGCCAATGTCCCCAGCCGCCTCATTAAAGTTGAAAATGTACTAAAATTTGAATAATTAAAATTACATTGCGATATGATCAACTACATATCATGACAAACAACCGTACAAAAATTCATAAAAATCCGTTCAGCGGTCTCAAAGGAGTTGCGCTCACAAAGTTTAATTATGGCCTAAAATGAACAAAGTCGGTAAAGTCCCATAACCCCTGTAAAATTTGTCGAATCAAAATGGCGGAGCGATATGATCAACTACATAATTATCATGACACACAGTCCTACAAAATTTCATAAAAATCCATTCAGCAGTCTCAGAGGAGTTGCGCTCACAAAAGTGTTCCTATGACCTAAAATTAACAAGGTTGATAAAGTCCCATAACTCCTATAAACTTTGTCATATCAAAATGGCGGTGCGATATAATCAACAACATATCATGACAAACAATCCTACAAAATTTCATCAAAATCCATTCTGATATTCAGTTATTTTGGTGTTTCAATGTTTTACATGTTGTCTGTTTTTGTCCCGTTCTTGTTGGCGTTAACTGGTTTTGTCTCTGCCCTTTCGAACTTTTGACATTTGTATACCCCATTGGTACTTCTGCTTTTTTCTCTGATGCTGCATACCTAATATGAGGAAGCTGTGATTAGTAAATGATGAGAAAACTGTTACGAAAATTTTCTATTATTGAACATTTATGTCAAAAATTAACTAGGAGCAGGTAAGCGACCGACATGAAATCAAAGGCTTTTTAGCACACGTAATGGAAGCCCATGCTGATGCTGCATACCAAATATCGAGAGGCTGTGGTTTGTAGATGCTGAGAAAACTGTTTCGAAAATGTTCTATTATTGAACATAGCCGGAAATGAATATCACTTTTCCTCATTAATATTCATGTATGCAAATTAGATTACTTGTCACGTGACAAAACTTGTTTAATAAGCTTTTATCACTTTTAGATATCCGGAATATTTTAAGGTGTTACCCGTAACCGATATGGTTTAAAATAATAAATTGACTTCCTCAAAGTTTCTTTGGCAGATAAAAACAAACATTTTCAATAAATTTTGATAAGAATTGGACGTCTGACTTAACCGACTTGATATTGACCACCTTTGTGATTCTTGGGAATCTTTAGTTTATAAGCTATGGTTATATGGTTTGTTTTGTCTAATTATTTGTTGTTTGATGCATAGAATGCAACCAAACTTCCGGTACCAGTCTGAAGATGGTGTTGAAAAAAATAGCCCTGTGTGAAAAAATGACAATCTAGATTCATCAGTGTCCAAAAACATTATCTATGTGATCTATAACCAAACTGAAACCTTTGTCTGACATTAAGATAGAAAGGAATGGGTCCCCCATCAGTACATGGTTAAAAAAACATGGTTACACGCCCATGATGACCGATGATATGGAAGCATCAATTGAAGCGAACCGTTTAGTCATTCATGGTCTGGCTGAAGATGTTCGTGTTCTTGTCAATAAATTGGACAATGTCACCAATGAACCCTTTGAAATACAAAAACGTGAAAATAGCATAGTAGTCCGTGGAATGCCTGAAACTAACAAATCCAACATAGACGATGATAAGTAATTGTTGTCTCATCTAGGTGTCCCTGATACTAAGCCGGTCTTAGCCCACCGAATTGGTAAGGAAAACGACGACGAACCTCCGCGCCTTCTTAGACTGAAATATAGTGAAACTCAGAAACAAAAGAAAGTCGTAACATTCATTATCAACGAAAAATAAACCAAGCTAAGAAAGAAACAAGTCGAACTCATGGAAATCGTCGAAATTCTACTAACCATCATCCCTACCAGGATAACGCTAGATCTGGATTTGCATGATCATGACTATACCAGATCACATAATGATACGCCCGACATCACTAGTCAAAATCTTATCAGGAGAAATCTCCGTCGCCTGGATTTCCCTTTGGGGACCCAGGAACGTCATTGAATTCTTCTAAGAAACCCATTGTACATACGTTAAATCGTTGCGTTACTGAAGTTAATAGTTCAAACGTTCGTTCTTGTTTTAATCTTTCAGTTGAAAGTTCTTTGAAAGCTAAGTTTTTTAATGCACAATGTCTTCATAATAAATTCAATGAATTTAAGGACACTATACTAAGTGAGAAGCTTGATGTTATTGCAGTCTCCGAAACATGGTTCGATAACAATGTACTGGACTCAGAATTTTATATTGATAC
This sequence comes from Arcuatula senhousia, assembly GCA_963971305.1. Taxonomy (NCBI): domain Eukaryota; kingdom Metazoa; phylum Mollusca; class Bivalvia; order Mytilida; family Mytilidae; genus Arcuatula; species Arcuatula senhousia. The sequence goes on from CAXARO010001340.1 coordinate 59,912, forward strand.
ATATAAAATCTTTAGGCTTGACCGTAATGTTGATTTTTATGACCCAGGGACATACAGTATCGTTGGTCGAGGAGGAGTTTTGATCCTCATGAAGAATAATTTTAATCCTGTAGAATATCATGAAGCTGATGCGAGGGCCAAATTCGTATGGTGCAAACTTAATCCTACCCAAGGCAAATATATAATCTTTGGCGCAGCTTACAGACCTGATAGAGGCAAGCATACCAATGTACTTTCTATTTGTTAATCTATAAATAAAGCATGCACCAATGAAAATGTTATTTTAGTAGGCGATTTAAATTATAGAGACATTAACTGGAGTTTATACTCCTCCCCTCACGACCTAGACAATATCTTTATAAACGTTCTGGAGTAAAATTCGATGTATCAAACGGTGGAAGAACCGACTAGGGGCAACAACATCTTAGACTTATTACTTACTTCAAACCTAGATACAATCGACAATGTTTAAGTTGATGAAAATTTTAGTACTAGTGACCATAAGAGCATAGCTTTCACAATTTTCTTCCCGAAGATGAGAGTTAATTACAAACAACACAAAATTTACCTATATAGTCGTGGTCATTATGATGGTTTAAATAGTGAAATAGGAAATATGAATCGGAATTCATTACTTAATGGAAAATCTGTTAAAGATCAATGGGACACTATCAAACGAGTATATGATTCATTGGTAGACAAATATGTTCCCCATTAAAATTATTAAAGAAGGTGCAAAGCTTGATCCCCCTTGGATTCGTGCTAAGTCTGTTTGTCGTGCTAGATACAAAAGACAAAAGTCATTTCAAAAGTATAGCCAAAGAAAACTAAACTGTGACTTAATGGACTATGCTCATAGTAAGCCGAATTACCAAGATACCTTGAAAAAGGCAGTCTGATTATGAAGATAAACTAGTAGATTCTTTTAAAGATAATCCAAAGCGATATTTTAACTATACAAGAAACTTTACAAAAACTTCTTCAACAGTTGAAATGCTTGAGGTTGACGGAAATACTATAAATTATGACCAGGATAAAGCTCAGGCTTTAAACGACTTTTTTAGCTCTGTACTTATAGATGAGCCTCCATTACATCATACTATACCCATAAGCAATGATAGAATTGACAATCACTTTACTTTTACACAGTTTACTGTTGAACAAGTAAGGAAAAGAATTTCCAGCCTAACACTGTTCAAGTCTAGTGGCCCAGATAATACACATGTAAATGTTCTCAAGAAGACCCCGAACTTTGCTTTGCCTCTCTGTAAACGTTTTAATAGCTCAATTCAAACTGGAATTATCCCCTTGGATTGGAAGTTAGGAAATATCACACCAATATATAAAGCAGGATCTAGGCGCCAATGTAAGAATTATAGACCAGTCACACTAACTAGCCAAGTAGCCAAACTTCTTGAGTGACTACTTCAGGACCAACTGTTACATTTTGTTAAAGAGAATAACATCATTTCATGCGACCAACATGGTTTTTAGCTACAATGTTCTTGTATTAGTCAACTATTGGAAAGTCTCAACGATTGGACTTTCTCATTTGATAAAAATATACCAGAAGACATTATTTACCTCGACTTTGCCAAAGCATTCGACACCGTACCACACCAACGCATTCTTTTTAAATTAGAACATTATGGCATTTGAGGATATATCTTAGATTGGCTTAGTAATTTTCTTACCGGCAGAAACCAACGTGTTTTACTTAGAAATGGATGTTCCGATTGGAAGGAAGTAACCAGAGGAGTAGCACAAGGATCCATCTTAGGTCCACTTCTCTTTATTTTATATGTAAATGACCTTCCTTCTTTTGAAAAACTAACTGATTAACTATTCGCAGATGATACAAAACTGTATGGACCTGCAGCTTCCATAGGCGATTGTCAGGAAATTCAGCAAGATTTAAACAACTTTTCTGCCTGGTCAAATATTTGGCTTTTAAATTTCAATGCTCAGAAATGTGTGGTGCTAAGAATACATGAGTCTGTTCGTTTTTTCTACTCGATAAATGCAGTGTATCTATCGAGCGTCACTACCCAAAAGGACCTTGGAGTATATATTAACTCTAGCCTCAAACCGTCAGAACATATTCATACAGTTTCTATGAAAGCAAACCAGAAAATTTGACTCATTAAATGATGCTTTACATCTCTAACTCAAAAGAAAATAACAACACTGTATACTTCTATAATCAGACTGGGTCTCGAATACGCCTCCCCAGTGTGGAGCCCGTGGTTAAAAACTGACATAAACAAACTGGAATCGATTCAGAAAAGATACTTGGATCTGTCAATACTGATATACAACTGCCTTCTCTTAAATCTAGAAGAGACTTCTTCGATATGGGCGAAACTTACAAACATCTGCATGGTCTGGTCAAAACACCATCTCACTTTCTGTTTAGTCATCCAATACGTGAGCTAAGAGGTCATTCATTAAAACTCAGCAAGGAACACAGCACAACAGATATCAGAAAGTTTTACTTTTGTTACCATGTGGTGGACTGATGGAATAGCCTCAGTGAAGGGACAGTCCAAGCAACTAGCCTATCCTCTTTCAAGAGAACCCTGAAGATGAGAGGGGATCGACACTAGATCCTTTTCACCTACCAAGTATCAAGTATTAAGTATCAAGTAAGTATAACCCCTGCAAGTTGTTTACATTTTGTTATTACTTGCAAAAAAAATGTATCCAAAACCTAAATTTCTTCATTTATACAATTATCCGCCATGTTTTATATAGCTCATGAAAGACCCCACGTCTCAAATATTCACACAGCTTAGAAACCTTGAAATTTTAAGGCCCATGTCCAGGGTTGTCTTAATATAAAGCCTTTGATGTTTACTTCTAAAATCAACCCCCGCAACCTGTGTGCAAGATATTTTTATTGAAATTTATTCAATATATAAATTATATCCCTTCGCTTCTATAGTAAAACTTATGACCGTAAACGTTCCTGATTTTATCATATGCTAATTAGCATATTGTTGTAGATTTCTGGATATGACATTTATGCCAAAAATTAGCTAAGTCGGTAAACAGGAAGCAGGTAGGCGACGGACCTGAAATCAATTCCCATGTTATGGGAGCCCATGCTAATACTGCATACCAAATATCAAGAAGCTGTGATTAGTAGTTGCTGAGAAAACTGTTACGAAAATTTTATATTGTTGAACATTAATTCTAAAAATCTAACTAAGTCGGTAAACAGGAAGCAGGTGGGCGAAGGACCTGAAATAACATCCCACGTTATGGGAGCCCATGCTGATGCTGCATACCTAATATCAAGAAGCTGTGATAAGTAATCGAAGAGAACACTGTTACGAAAAATATTCTATTATTGAACATTAATGTCAAAAATTAACTAAGTCGTTTGAGTGACAGACCTGAAATCAAATTCCACGGTATGGGACCACACTCTTGATGCTGTATACCAAATATAAAGTGGCTGTGATAAGTAGTGGTTTAGACAGCTGTTACGAAAAATTCTTCCCCGCCCGAACGCCGCCCGCCCAACATTCACCATTTTATAACCCGGATTTTCATTCTGTGAAATCCGGCCAAAAATGCCGAATTAGAACCCAAAATATGGCTAACACCAACCTAAGTCTGGAATATGAAGACCGTTAGGGTTGTTATATAATTTACTAATTTACACGGACAATTCTATAACTTTGATGTATTTGACGAAATAACTTTTCATAAAAGGCTACCCAAACGCATCATGGCACTTTCGAAACAGGAGACCAAATAAGTTTACCAAATGCTTTGGAGTTAGTAACTTATAGCTTTTTTACCAAGAAACCCGCTTTCCGGCACAATTTATATCCAGAAAAAAAAAGATAAAAAGGGTTCTACAATGAACATTAAATGATGTTGAAGATCTGATCTGGAGGTAAGGGAACACATAGCCAATAGGGAAGAGTTTTGAGTGCCATCGGAAAAAGAAGTGACCGAATGCTTTGGATACATGTAACATATTGTGGGCTTTTAAATATGCATACTGTGATACACCTTCAATGCATTCAAGCATATATCTTTGACATATAATTCATCTATAAGAACCTTGAAATTATTGTGTATGGAAACCATTTGTCCAGGCAACCTGTAATATATTTTGCCCTTTTTTTAAGCTCCCTTGACTCAAAGGGTCATGTGAGCTATTGTCGTCACTTGGCGTCCGTCGTCTGAAACTTTTTAAAACGTTAACACCTCTGACACCATAGGTCCAATAGTAACCTAGACTGGTCCCCGCTCGTAATATTCAGTATGGTTACACATATACAAATATACTTGCGTGGAAGTTTATAGCTACTGCTACTGCTAAAACCTGAAACGCGGTCCCGGGAACCAGGATAATAGTAACCACACTTGGTATGGTTGTTTATAAGTATTCGGTGCGTAGAACGCATGTAGGGATTTTTGATTCGTCGTAAAATATAGCCGCAGTGGCGTAAAATAGGAAAAAAGGTGGTATCTTGCAGTTCTTTTGAAAAAAAAGGCTACGGATAGCAAAATTTTGTCATCAAAAATGATCAGCACTTAAAGATCTACCTACCCTGAAATTTTGAAAAAGATCCTACAACCCATGTAAGAGATATTGCCCTTGTTCTAGATTTTTTTTTTAATGAATTTTGTACTTATATTCAAATATAATATCTATACTACTAAAATAACGAAGCGTTTTTTTCTAGCCGGGTTGCAGCCTAAACAACAAATGTTACGACCAAGTCTCATATATCAAAAACAGGGGATGGTCGTGCCCTTTAAAAATTTGATAAGTGCATGTGCAATTATGTATGCAATTTGCTAATTAATCTAATTAATTAGTCCGGAAATGCGATTTCCATCATTGTTCCGAAAATTACACGTCTCAACAAATTTCCGGTTTTTACAGCTTCTTTGACGACGACGTGTGATCAGATATCTGTCAGCTTTGTAAATCAGTGATAAGTTTAAATAAATTTGCAGCCCCTTTACTCAGTCATTTGTATATTTTGTACACTTTCATTATATTTGCTGCCTTCGACCATGTCGTCCTCATTAGATATTTTCGGAGATTAATGATGCCTGGGCAGGTATGGACACTTTTTACTGCTTTTTTGACCATTTCTAATCATATAGTTACATAAGATGAATATCAACCTGTGGTAGGGGTTAGCCCACAGGCTGAACGACGTATTAAGGTATGTAAAGACTAACCCAATTAGTATAGAGTCACTGTAAAAAGCCTAATGCAGATTAGATTTTCGTTCAGAATTATGAAAAATGGTTTCAATATAGAGTCACAGTAAAGAGCCTTGCAGATTTTGTTAAGTATAGATTAAAAAAAGGGTTGCGAAACAGACTCATCAGGGATCCCCAACTTGATTGGCTGTTTTCATGTTTTTGCCCCCATTTTTTCTAATACTGCTCTCTTAATCCAAGATCACGGAGAGTTACTTTTTTTTTACACCACCTGTGTCACGCTTATCATTTTACAGGATTCCAAAATCTTATTATTGAAGCAAGTGCATGAAAAGTTTCTCCTGACCCCCCCCCCTTTTTGCAAGAATTAATGGATCTGCCCCTGCAGTCTGCATAAAATAGAAATAGTTTTCAGTTTACTCCCAGGCACTTGAAAAATGATCCTAAAGCAGGTTGATTGTCTTGATCGAAAATAATAATGTTAGCAAAATATCTTTAGTTACTATAAAATTGTTTGGAGAAAAATGGAATCTAATTACTTTGATAATATTTGACAGTACTGTCAAAAAAGAAATAAAAATCTATTTAGACAAAGGGCCCTTAACCGTGATCAGATAAGTGTGGCCAAGTTCCCAATGAAATTGGTATGTTCACGATGGTTATTGGAGCCAAGATCCTTACAGGTCAACACTACTCAAACACTTCAACTACATGTTTTTACCAAGAGTAACAATAATTCCATCCGACTCTGGACTTTCCTTTGATCTTAAAAACGTAGGCAGGTCCCTGTAAGGCCTGCGTTTGGAATAACTATCAATAAATCTGAGGGACAAACACATAGATCTTACTGAACCATTTTTTTTTCACATGGGCAGTTATATGTTGCCCTTTCCAGGGTCCGATCATTTGAGTCTGTTGTTATTCTTCCCAACAAAGACTTATCAGTGAATGGATAATATATAACAAAAAATATAGTACATTAAGAAGTCCTAATTCTATGGTCTTTATATTGATGGTTCATTAATATTTCAGTTCAACTCTTCGTATTTGTTGTACTCTGGTGTCCACTGATCATAACTCGGCAACTACACATGGTAGCATTATCAAGGTTGATAAAATCAGTATTAATTAGAATTTCCTTTCTATATCTGTATTTAAAAAATGTATCGAATATGTGACTACATGTAGGTAATACAGTATATACATGTATCTATATACAGAAAAGACGTGAAGTGGTAAAGTTTCATCTTAATGAAAGTTCCAATCATACACTAAGTCACATGACGGCCAATGTTGGTATATTCAAAATTTACTTTTACCCTCTTTGAAATCGTATAAATGTTCCAACTGATAATTGATTAAGCATCTGGTACAAAAAAATTCACAATTCATTAAAATATTGTAGAATGAGAAGTACATTTGAATTTTCAAAAAAAACATTGAACATGATTTTTACACATTTGATAATTGGGTCAGCTCTTTATTTTTGTATCAGAAAATGGGTAATTTGTAAATAATAAAGCGGTGACTGTCATAAATATTTGGTTTATTGGGGTACACTTAAATGATTTTGGCTTTGCACATTGTATAATCCGCAGATTATGCTATGTATTTGTTTATGTTTTGTGAAAAAAAATGGTTAAGTTTCCTTAGTTAGGCTCCAAAATAGATTAAAAGGTATCCTGTAAATAAATCTTTCTTTCTGCAGTTTTTGATTTAAGATACATTCAATTCATAATTACTTAGTACAAAAATTGCAGTTCATAATGTTAGCATTGACTGTAAAACTTTGCTATCACAATCTCCAACGGGTTTTTTCTAGTATATCTTAAAAATATCTTAAAAACTATACAAGATATTTGAAAACCTTGAATTGCATATTGTAACGTACATCATAATCTACAACATTCGTAAAAGAATCAACTTTGTAAGACTTAATCTCCTTAATAGAACGTCGAAATTTACCATTTTTAAAGCATTTACTCATTACATTTAAAACGTTAACTCTGAACCTTAAGTCACGTTGGAAACAATTTAAGTATAGTTGATTATAAGCATTATCTGTTTTAAGTAAGGTTATTGCGTGACGGTGTTTGAGTTTTTTTGTTTTTTTGTTTTTGCTTATTATACAGATGAAGGACATACGAATGTCTATCTATCTACAGGTATAAGCTTTCAAAAAAGCTTGCTCGGGCCCGGCATGTTATTTTTTACACATGTTTTAACTGTTAACGAAGACACAGATAAGTTGCAATTAAGAAATCCGCAACAACCAGATGACTTGACTATCTTAATCAGAACTCTATGGGCAGTTTTTGTGAGAGGAGGAGGTACAAATTGGGCAATGGGGCATCCGATTGTTATAATTTCTAAAAGGCTAAGACAAAACCAATGACAGCACGAAGAAACGGACAGGACAGGATAAAACACAAGAAATACGAAAATCAGAATGGCAATCATAAACGCGAACTCAAGTCGTGACGAGAGTGAAATCATGTGTTCCGAGAGGTTAAGCAGTTTCTGTTTGCAACAGCACAACTGCCGCACTGTCAATCGTCAATTCAGCGTGTCAACTGTGGTAATTATAAACACGAACAAGAACAGCACGAGGAAACTCAAAATCAACTAAACAGAAATAAACAACGCGAACTCAAGTCGTAACAAGAGTGAACCCAGGTGCCCCTGAAGAATAAGCAGTTCCTGCCTGCTATAGCACGCCTGTGTCGCTACCGATTTCCCATTCGGTGTGTCAAATCCGGTAAAGGAAGGCAAAACAAAATTTTATGACAAACAAACATCTGAGATAGAAATCCCATACTTACATGTATCAACGAGTGCATAGTGTCTACCATAAAATTTCTTAAGTGAAGACAGCAACCTAGGCGCAACATAACCCTGTGTTAGCAATTTCTGTGTCAAACGTGACGCTCTAATAAGGAAATCAATGTAATGTCAACAACCTCTGGAGTTACGAATCAATTGTGATACGAAAACTCCATAAGCTGGAGCAGATGGAATGTTGTCATGGTGCTTTTTTATAGTTTCAATTTCGAGATGTATATCTAAATATGAAGCAGACTTCCTAGAATCCGTTGTATCTTTAAGTGTTCCTAAGGATATAACAGAGTGCACATGTTTTTTTTTTAAAAATAAACAGCATTGCTCCGAAGAAATTAACAAACTCATAAGCTTTTATTTTGTTTTATCATTCTTTCAACTTTCATTGCAAATAACTGAAACAATATTCTATACTCTGTGACCGAATTCACTTTTTACTTGAACAAATTAAATGATAAAAAGGGAATGGAGAAAACAACAGATTCGGCAACAACACGCATTGACTTGTATAATAGTACTATAATACAAAAATAAAAACGGTGTCAAACATTTTTTTACTTACAATTTTTAGATATTATTAATATAAACGAATGTACAAAGTACACTTATTTCATGTCACATTCGAACCCGTTAGGTATATCACCTAAGACAAGTGATTTTCCTTTTCGTTTTTCGTTTTTCGTTTTTCAAATTTTTTTTTCAATTTTTTTTTTCGATTTTGAATAGGAAAATGACCCATTTTCCTTTTCGTTTTTCATTTTCCTTTTCGATTTTGAATAGGAAAATGACTCATTTTCCTATTCAAAATCGAAAAAAAAAAAATCGAAAAAAAAAAATTGAAAAAAAAAATTTGAAAAGGAAAATGAATAACGAAAAGGAAAATGGGCCATTTTCTTATTCAAAATCGAAAAGGGAAACGAAAAACGAAAAGGAAAATGAATAACGAAAAGGAAAATGAGTCATTTTCCTATTCAAAATCGAAAAGGATAATGGGTTATTATCCTATTCAAAATAGAAAAAAAAAAAATCGAAAAAAAAAAATTTGAAAAAAACAATTTGAAAAGGAAAATGAATAACGAAAAGAAAAATAGGCCATTTTCCTATTCAAAATCGAAAAGGAAAATGAAAAACGAAAAGGAAAATGAATAACGAAAAGGAAAATGAGTCATTTTCCTATTCAAAATCGAAAAGGAAAATGGGTCATTTCTAAAAAAAAAAAAAAAAATCGAAAAAAAAAAACATTTTGAAAAAAAAAAAAATTTGAAAAGGAAAATGAATAACGAAAAGCAAAATGGGCCATTTTCCTATTCAAAATCGAAAAGGAAAATGAAAAACGAAAAGGAAAATGGATAACGAAAAGGAAAATGAGTCATTTTCCTATTCAAAATCGAAAAGAAAAATGAAAAACGAAAAGGAAAATGGGTCATTTTCCTATTCAAAATCGAAAAAAAAATCGAGAAAAAAAAATTTGAAAAAAAATAATTGAAAAACGAAAAACGAAAAGGAAAATCACTTGTTTTAGGTAAATATATCGTCTGTAACGGTTATATTACCTATTCCTAACTTAGAAATATTTTGAGAATAAAGTTGGTATAGATTCATAAACGACCAAGACGAAACACGGATTCTATTTATAGCTGAGTGGAGCACACTTATCAAAATTAATTCCCCCGATTATGCCCAATAATGGACTGAACCAGTTAAATATAGCTACAGAGGATAAGTGTATATTTATGAAATGCTCGTTTGGATCCCTATGATTAGGAAATAAAATCTATTTATCTTTATATGATTTTTATATTAACTGGAAAATGTTTTGCGTTGATTAAATCATCAAGTAATAAAATGTAGATCTAAGTATGCTCATTTGTTAGTGTACTGTACAAAAGTTCATAAAGAATGAATCCAAACACGGAAATCAACCTTTGATATTTATCTGGTACTTAATAGTCGTGAAATTTGAAGACGAATACGGGTCCAAAAGAAATCATACTAGAAAAATTCAAATTAGTAATCGGAATCATTCGGCATTTTCCGCTGCCCGGAAGCGTCTTCAATTCTGATGCATTGATCATTTAAATGTTTTGAAATGGACGGAATCCAATGATTGAATTTACAAGCACTGTTTGTACAGAGATCTTCATGCAATGGCTCTGAATCCAGTAGCTCGGGCCCTTGAGCCAAAGCAATAAATGTTTAAATATTTAACATCAATTGGTAATGTTGCGTACATTTTCTAGACCCTATTGATTTTAAGCATTAGATATATAGAACTGATGTGAGGATTATTGATTGGTTGTAAAACATGGCCGCCATGGCTAAAAAAAAGCATAGTGGTAAATTTCAGTCTTGATTTTTATTGATTTTGCTCTTTTTAAGTTTAATATCTTAAAAACTATACAAGATTATTTGGAAAAATTAAATTGTACATTGTTAAGCACACTATAATCTACAAAATATGAACAAAGTTGTAGGACCAATGATTTAAGGAGTTATTCCTCTTAGAACGCGAAAGGAAAAACTAAATAAAATGCTTTCAATTGCTAAAATATTATACTATACTTTAATGCATTAAGTTAGAGTGTGCTGACCTTTTGAATGCCTTTGGAGGTGATCTCAAATGTCCAGTTGTTTCTCCTGCGTGTAAATTTTTTTTTTGGAGCCCCCCAATATAATGATCATAGTTAATCATGGTTAATGATTGCTTCCCACCTTTTTCAAGACGTCAATTAGCAGTCACCCAAGCACTTCATTTTAGGAATTTATAGGCGTACTGAATTTAACAAGGCGCTTGTAATGAACAATGCACACAATCGTACTTGTGAGATAAGAATGCAGACGTTCGGAAATATATGTGGCAATTTCTAAAAACTTGTTTAAGAAGGGGGTCTATCCGTGACTATTACAGGGCTGGATTTGAATTATATGCACTTTATTTAGACCATGGGCAAATTGCAGAACTGCGAGCAGTGCCAAAATGGCCTCGTTGAAGGCTGCTGTCCATTGTGGTTTTTCTAAATTGCCGTTTAATTGTGGGCTGTGTCGCGTACACTTATTCCACATCTCATTATTTTCTATTGTATTTTATGAACCGTCTGTCGATAATTTCCGGTCGGCCCATTTGTAGTCAGAAAGTATAGCTACTAACGTCTCCAAGATTGAAATACTAATTCATTAAAACTTAAGTGCAGTTCTCTGTAAGAATCAGGCAAAATCTAAAAACTTTTAATCGTGATTTTAAAAACACACGGTTTTGACAATAAATTGTCATGTAATTCGAAATAGCCTTCTAATGAAGAAACAAACATAAGTTGTTGTCTCGAGTGTCAGAGGGTGAGAAAAATTTCTGTTAAAATGATAGGAATTTAGTGTGACTTGACAGAGTTATCTCCCTTAGATTCAAAATTTTATATGCATTTCAACCAAAATATACCTCAAATAACTGACTTTTAAAAAAGTGCCAATGCATTTTTTGTTACTTTTTAAGCATTTTGAACAGTATTTTGAAGTCAAACTCGTGTGTTTTTTAATCATGATTCACTCATTGCCTGATTCTTACAGAGAATGGCCTTAAACGTTCGCCTTATAATCATTACTAAATCTTGTTCGACGTCAAACAATTTTTCAAAAATGTCAGAAATTTAGTTAAGGCTCATCATGACAGTTGAACTTTTTGAAGAAAATCTTTATAGTATATGCACAGCTCAAAGGGCATATTATCAGGACAAATAAAGTATAGTAGGACCTAGATATGAACACCCCTTATTACCTGTACACGTTTATTTAGTTGAAGATAGCAGGGATTTTCCGGTTTGAATTTATTGCGTACAAAATGTATTTTAAATAATCAATTTAAAATTAAAATGTTGCTTAAGATTTGAGGCCACCTGCAAAGGTGTTAGCGATATTCACCTAAAATCGAATTGGTTAACGTATTTTATTTGTTGAAAGTAAACGTGTTGCTTGTCTAACGGTCACTTTCGATAGCGGATAATTATTCACATTAAGTCAAAAAGATTAAATGAAATGAAGAATTCATAAACAATCCATCGAAAGCACGAGGTAAGTTAGTAAACAGTAAGTAATGCCATTATGTTTACGCTTAAATGTAATGGACACACGAAAGGATGGATACATTTATTTATTTATAGTACATCTATAATTTTTCTAGCGGGAAATAATAAAGAGAACGGTCAAATGAAATGACGGAATTTCAAAATCAACTTACCTACGAAGAACCTTTTGTCAATCGGGTTGGAAAATACCAGAGGTAAGAGAACCAACAGAATAGCAGCAATCTTCATGATGAAATGTGAGGTCTAAAATATCAATGACGAAATTTTAACTTACAAACATCAAACAAGCAGACCAGCAGAAATTTTCATGAAGTCTAAAAAAATGACGATATTTTAACAGGCAAGTATGGAAAGAAAAAAACGACAGATAAACTTAAAGCACCGCAGGAATTTCAATAAATTTAGCTATGCTGGAAATTACTACCACAGTTTGTCTATGGAACAGACCATTTAACTTGAAAGGAAGAGTGGTTTAATCCTAAAAATATTCTGTGACAAAATGCTGTGGCACCAGAGGTAAAAATTAAAAAAAATTATTCCGGATGATGTCTGCTATCATTATAAATGTTATGTTGATGATAATAAAAAGAATTATTTCGTGAAGCAGTCTTTCTTGACATAGAACAATTAATTTTAAGAGAGGACTGGGACAACTTGACCATAAGCTTTGACAAGGATTCCTTACCTTATTTAATTTTACGTTCGATCTCAGGATAGATATGTGGTTAGAAGCTTGTTCAAATGATTTTTATAGTCAATGTCTTATCTTCTGAATTTCCAATTTTTTCACAGGGCATGGAAATATAGGTCTTTGTTCTAGGTCTTTGACCTGTTGCGTGACTTTAGATAACGATAAATTTGAATATATTTCGGGCATTGTTCCATCTAGATTAACTTATCATAAATGCCCTTTTTGTACTGACTAAATAAAGCTATATAAACTGTGGATTCTGATGTTATTGCTAAGGGGAAGGGGTGGTGAGGGCAATGACTGACCAGGAATCAAAGCCCGGTTTCGTCAAACTTTAGTGATGTCCTATGTATAAACTAAAATTGTTCCCGAAAAAAGAGGGTTCTCTGACCATCCCAAGATCCGCAATTGAATATTTTAATTTAATTATCTGTTTATATTTAGAAACCTGAGACAAGAGCACTATACGAGAACAACGAAACGCAAAGGAACTCTCTTAAAAACACTCGCATTTACTGACAGCTAGCTAAGAGACATTTGTCGATTGATGTAAAAAAACAATAAATCGATAGCATTCTTAATCCGAAACAACATTTCAAACAATAAAGGTAATAACAAAACTACCGAACTTGAATGATCAATCTCATAGTCCAGAGAAAATGACAAGAACGAATCAGTCATACCGGAGAATTGGTGGATCGCAATGGTCCGTACTTGGTACAGGCATTTCAAACGAAATGGTGGGTTAAACCAGGTTTTATGGCGCCAAACCTCCCTGTTCCATTGCGATCTTAGGATCTGGTAATGACCATAGAACACAACATAGTTGTGAGACACAATAGGGATATTGAGGTGATCATCTCAGTAAAGCAGACCAGTCAAACACTAATTAAAACAATTAACTATCATATCTTTTAAGTCAATTTTGAACTTTTCTACTAGTGGCTGATAACGAAGAAAGAATTTTTTTAGGGATCGTATGACACGTATTTTCTTATAACCCTGCTCCAAAAGTCGGTCACTTTTTTTGTTTTAGTAATATCATACATTTAACACAAAACCGACATATTTGATCGCAGTAATGCTTAAAAACAAAACTATAGTCAAAAGGTAATTAATAAACGTTTATTAAAGTTACTATGAAATTATCAATATTTTTACCATAAACACCACAAATTTAAATATTTAACTAAAACTACCACATCGTATCCTTTCTTGAATAAGTTTTTAAGCCAAATTTAAATTACTATCTTAAAAGGATTGTTTTGAATTTCCATGTCTTATAAACAACATTTCCACAAAATTCAGGATGTGATATTCCATTTACAATTAAAAATCGACGTGTACAGTTATTTTTTTTTCAATTAACTTCATTATCTTTATTAATGACACTGGAGAGTCATGGCATACATTATAAAACAATGACATTGACATACATGAATAATAACAAATTGACATAGAGAATATGAAACAAACATATAGTTAGTAATATAAACATTTTATGTTTAATATTGGTACTAACTAGGGTCTCCCTTCCTCAGTTCTAATGACCGATCTATAAAAGAGACAACAATCCCAATTTCTTCAGGTGTTGACGGGTTTAGAATTTTTATATAACTAAAACTACCACATCGTGTCCTTTCTTGAATAAGTTTTTAAGCCAAATTTAAATTACTATCTTAAAAGGATTGTTTTGAATTTCCGTGTCTTATAAAAAACATTTCCACAAAATTCAGGATGTGATATTCCATTTACAATTAAAAATCGACGTGTACAGTTATTTTTTTTCAATTAACTTTATTAACTTTATTAACTTTATTAATGCATCTGGAGAGTCATGTCATACATTATAAAACAATGACATTGACATACATGAATAATAACAAATTGATAAAGGTAATAACAAAACTACCGAACTTGAATGATCAATCTCATAGTTCAGAGAAAACGACAAAAACGAATCAGTCATACCGGAGAACTGGACATAGAGAATATGAAACAAACATATAGTTAGTAATATGGGAACTAACTAGGGTCTCCCTTCCTCAGTTCTTATGACCAATCCCAATTTCTTCAGGTGTTGACGGGTTTAGAATTTTATTAGTTTTTCATTATTGTTAAGAAGATCAAAATTTGGATACCAATTTAAAAAGTTTTTAAGAAATGTATCCCTTTCTTTTTTGTTAATTATACAATCTAAAAAGAAATGTTGCTCATCATCTAAAGCATTACAGGTTTCACATAGTCTCAAATGTCTGGGAATTTTTAGATATCAACCAGTTTCAATAAATAATTGATGGTCACTCATTCTAAACTTTGTTATGTTTTGAAGTACTTTTTTATTTGGATGTTTTAAGTAAAACTCCATTTTATTTTTTGTTACTTTAATACTTTTATATAAGAACAACTTATTGTCTTCTGTTAAATTTTCCCTTTTGCTTATAGTTATTTTGTTTTTATAATATTCAGTCACATTGTCTTTAATTATTTTTTTAACATGACCTACTTTCTTTATTGGATCCCAGTTTGCTATCTGATGTTTTTGTATATTATTTTCTTCCAAAATATTTTTTGCAAAAGTGTTCCAAGAATATGTTCCCTCAACATCAAGCTTTTCTGTTAGTTGAAGAGCTTCCTTTAGTATTAGATTAATATTATTGCTATAGAGCCTAGCAAGATATGATATGGCTTGTATTTTTACAAAGGATTCAACAGGAAGTCTATTAAGTTCAGCTCTAGTTGCTAAATTTGAGGAACTTCTCATAGTTCATAGTGTATTTTTACAAAAAAACTTAGATGTAGCTTCTCAATATGTTTTATCTATAACGTATTGGGATCTACCTCTAAATTGTTCTTGTGAGCTCTAAGTTTGGCTCTATAATATTTCAAATAATGGCCCACGAAGCTTATTTCAGCATAATAAGTTAAAATAGGATGAATGAGTGTATCAAATATATTGCATGAAACTTTCACAGGAATTTGACTTCAGTCTGATGTGTACCCCTTTACAGTAAAAAGTATTTTTCTGGCCTTATTTGCCACAGTACTGTTTATAAGACTACCTTTGCTATTTATTAAGAATCCCAGGTATTTAGATTCCTTTACATTCTGAATAGGAATAGAATGAAGTTGGTATAATTACAGGTTTATTTTGAAAAATCATAGTTTTAGTTTTACTGTAAGTTGCCATTTATCACAATATTCTGAGAAATTTGTTAAACTATTTTGCAGGCCTTTTTTGCTCTCTGATAGAATGATAAGGTCATCTGCAAACAGTAAGCTTCCAAGTTTTGAATTTAATAGCGTTAAAGGTTCACAAGTAGCGTTAGAAAATATGTCACTTAAGTCATTAATAAAAATGTTAAATAAAGTGGGACTATTAGAGTCTCCTTGTCTCACTCCTTTATCTATTTTGAATGTACTTAAAATAAAGTTTTTGTGTTTTAAAGAGCGCAAATAGGATACCCATATTTATGACCGAATTGGGTTCAAGATTACAGGTTGAGTTAGATATATAAAGGTTTTTTTTTATTCTAATGCAGTTTTTAATTCATCTTATTTTTTATTGGTGGATTTGAAAAATTTCAAGGCATCAAATTCACGATAGATATCATTCTTCAACTAAATAATTGACTACATAGCATATTCATACGCGCTAGTTGTTATGCTGGCGTCACACTATCCCGATTTTGACCCCGATGGAAACACTATTATGGATATTTTCAAAATCGGGAGTGATCGTATTCAAATCGCGCTGTTCGTGTTGCCATCTTTTACCATCGTAGCACCATCGGCTGAAATATTCCAACTTCGGGAGCAACTTCGTAATGCCTTCCTAATTTTTTAACATGTTAAAAAACTCCCGAAGGTTCGTGCGAAGGTCCTTGTTCGTGTTGTGTTCGTTAATCCATCCTTTCTATCGTAATGCCTTCGTGAAAGCATCTTCTGATTTCGTGTTGCCTTCTTGGTATCGTCGGCTTAATTTATCTTACGATGGCGGCACGAATAAAACAAGAAGCTCTCCGAAGGTGGTGCGAAAGAAACACGGCGTCGCAAAGACCTCGCTTTGTATTCGTATATCCGTCGTAACTAATGTAATGGCATAGAGTAATGGCATGGAGATGGAAACACGGCACTGGTCAAAGCAGTACGATTTCTGATGTAAAAAAAATATTAAACGTGTCAAAAGTGCCTTATAGGGACATTTAATAATCCATTTCAGTTAGGGGCGTGTTACAATAAAACGTTTAGAAAAAGAAAAGTTAGTACATGTATATAGCTCTGTTTTCCCCCCTCATAATTAAAATGCAGCAGGAGGAAGACTTACAAGACAGCAGTTATGATACAAGTATCCTCATTAATTCTTTATTCATAACTTTTTTAGTTTCGAAAAAATTGATAAAGGAAATTTAGAAAAAAATGAAACTAGAATGATCAGTCTCAAAAGTACAAGAAGAAAAGACAAAACAAAGCGGAGACAGTCTGGATCTAGAATCCTCTGACGCTTTTCTTTTCGTCCTGTTCTTTCCAGCCAGGCGCTTTCGCGTCCTCGTCCAGGCTTTTGTGGCACCTTTTAATACTTAAATTTCAATATAAGAAATAAAGATTTAAACATTTTAAACTTACTTTAGTTTTTATCAGTCCCCTACCGACAAATGCCGAAATGGACTTTAGGTTTGCACTCCGTCTGCCCGTTTGTGTGTCTGTCCGGCCCGGCCGTCTCGCTCTCACAATAACTTTAATTTTTCGCACTTTTTTTTAAACCTCATATATAGATATTAAACTTTAAACTGATTTTTGGTATGTGAGTCTTACCATGATGAGTTAAAGATCAAGTTAACGCGTTGTTCCGGTCCACAATTTTTTACAGAGTTAGGACCCTTTGAACTTTGGAATTTCACTGAAATATCAGATTCCCACACTTTTTTCTTAACCCTTAATTATAGTTATTAAACTGCTTTTTGGTATGTACTGTTAGCCAGTCCACCATTACGGGTTACTGAGATCAAGTTTACTTTCCGTTTCGGTCCGCAAATATTTACGGGACCTTCGGACTTAGATACCGGTATAAGACCGGTAACGAATTTATGTATTTAAAGGTGGACACGCTTTGTTCAAGAATCGTTCGCAACAGCTAAAGTTGTTGAACTTTCTACATAGTTACAACATATTCTTCTTGTTTTCAGATTATGTGTGCTTCGGTCAACTCACACGAACAATACAAGATAAAGTAGCGTCATCTTTTTTGTTCTACATATGAGTTTTAGATCAAATGTCTTATCTACTCTTACTGATCAACATCAGGGACAGCAGGGATTGCTTGGAGAGCCATCGTTTTAACTTGGTATCCATAAATATTAATTAGAGGCTGCAAAGGACAATCTATATAGACTAAATTATATAATCTTATTGCAAATCGCGTTATTATATTTCATACTTCTTATACCCATCGTGATGCTTCGTAGACCCATCGTACACTAAACACGACGTCGTACATCCGTCGTATAAATTCGTGTCTGCTTCGGATCTAATTCTCGACTAATCTTGATAACATCGTAACAACATCGTATTCGGTTCGCAGCTATTCGTATGTGCTACTTTTCCGATCGCTTAGCCATCGGTTCTGATCGTATACCCTTCGGTTTTGATTTTGATTTTTAGCAAGTTCGGGACTAACTTCGCACGAAGTTGAAATTTTCACATTCGTGTGTCCATCGTATGCCAAAATCGGGACAGTGTGACGCCAGCATAAACAAAGTAAAGCCGCATGCACAATTTCGTCTGCACTTAGATAAACAGCATTCCGTTCACATTGTAAAAATATTGTTGTCATTACAAATGTAGGCCTAGTGTGGGTAAAATGTTTAATACATTTTGCATATATCTTGTGTTTAAATGATATAGGAATGCATTTATCAATGATATATTATTTCAATACAAAGAAGATACCCTTACATTTTCTAAGGGTGAGGGGAAAATGGGGGATAACTTCGACGCATGTATATATACAAACATAACGAATACCATTATAGGGAAATAATTTTATGATGTTGTAATGGATGGTACTTGTTTTTTATCTGAACACACTCCACAGTCAGATTCAGAATTATTCATGATCCTTTTCTGTGAAGATATACATGTACATAGCAAAATATGGGAAACAATTGAAATGATTAATTTTTCTGCGTAGTTCACTTTAGTTGGTAATTTGATCTTAAATAAGCTTGTAAAGACATAAATGACAAAAACAGAAGTCTTGGATACCCCGCGGAGCACAAAATCTTTGTCTCGGTAAACAGGAAGTAGATATGCGACAGACTTGAATCCGCACCCCGCTATGTGAGAATCCTACCTGAAGCTGCATACCAAATATCAAAAACCTACGAATAATACTAGCTTTAAATCAACTACGACAAAAATTGACAAAAGAATATCAGAGACTCCAACATACGGACGGTCAAACGGACGCCTGGCTTTACTATATCTGGGCGGGGAAAAGACAAAACGAATAAACAACCAGTGATTATCAAAAAAAAATACAATGAACTGACTGAAGCTTTAGGACCAAAACGAAAAAATATCTTCCTTCATAATGAAAGCAAGGAAAGACAGAAAGATCAAAATCTATTCTTATTTGTTGTTTGGCAAAAACAAGCAGCATGTGTTCTATACACTTAGATAGCATGTACACTTGCACTAATGGATGGACCATTTAATTTGGAAAGACCGGGCTTGGTTTTTTTGTTTTGGTAAGAAAAATATTTAGTTTTTTAAGATGTTGCGACAGAATATCTTATTTCCTTATTAACATTGTTATAGAGCAGAAATTCCTCTTCAAAATATTTTTTTCTTACGCGCTTTCTTCATCAAAAATCATTTTCAAAATATTTTTGTTAGGAAAAAACCAAGTTAAATGCAACTTTAATAGTCGGCCCCTAGATAGTGTAAACAATTCTTATGTCAAGTCATTTAATTTCTGTTTATCAATGAGAACAAATAATATGAAAATATTTATCGAAACTAAATGATTTCCACAAATGTTTACCCAAAAACGATTTCAGTGTGAACGCGGCCTAATATAATAGCAGAGCACAACTACGATTCAGACGAATTAAATTTTCTTGGTCCAAATATTTTACCAGACTGGGATGTGGCTAAACCCAATATTTTGTTGGAATAACAGACGAGGGGCATAAAATGGTCAATCAAATTCAAGCGACATCGCTTTCAAGCATTGAGACAAGTAAGGATGCTACATTTAGCAGATCCTGATTTTTCACATAACAAATTATTTTGCCAAAGTTAACTTGAAAAGAACTATATTCTACTTACATAACACTTGGTCATAACCACGTGGCAACAACAAGTGCTTAATTTTGTTTGAAAAGTCATTAACCACATGGTCACAACAAGTGCTGTTTCTGTTTTTTTTTCTGGTTCAACTGATTAAAATAGAGATAACCGTAGAGTATTTAAGATTCTATTTCGTCATCTCACTTCCGGTCAAAAATGAGATAGTGCTGCGCATGTGCTTAAATCAGTGTGCTGGCTGCATTCTTAGAGTTCGGACGTGGTTCGAACTGGAGAAGAAATTTTTTCTTTCTCCTAACAGTCAGTCATAAATTTTATTAAGTCAACGTAGTTGTCTTAGATATTTGTCAACGTGGTTGGCAAAATATATAAATAAATACAAGTTATTAGAAAGTCAACGAGGTTGGCTTAAAATATTGGTTTTGTTTATTGATTTTTACCATTTTACGACAGAATTACGACATAGCGTCGTAATTTGGCATTTGCCGTAAATCGGCCTTTGCTCGCCTCATGGTCAGGAAAATGGCTGAAAAAATGGTATCGAGTAAAACCAAATCATTAGACGAAGACGCTCTACTAGATTTAGATTTAAATGAGACCCCGAGTTCAAAGAAAAGGGGTAAAGCGCTCGATAAAGATGAGAGTGAAATTTCTAAACAAAAGGGACATAGTGACCCTCAGTCTTCGAAAAGTACAACATCTGCCCCCTCTACATCGGGTCTAGGCAAACGAACTTATAGTTCTAGAAGTAAACCAGTAACACCTTCTAGTAAAAATGTCAGTTCAGATGACAACTCAGCAATTATTGAAATGTTGCAAAACATACAAGCTGGACAGCAAGCTCAAAATAATAAAATACAGTCACTGTGTGATAGAATAGATAATTTAGAAACTGAGTTTTATGAGGGTGAAGAAGATGATATAGATGAGGTAGATGATATAGACGAAGAGTCTGTTCATAATGAATCTGAGAAAAGAAAAGCTGAAGATGATTCTGTTACGCCTAGTAAATTTAGCTCTATGTCTAAAAGGTTTAAGATTAAAGAGGTATGCTCCACTAAGGTTGATCAGACTTTAGCTGAAAATGTAACAGACCTTTTTCAAAATGGTATGGATGAGGTACAATACAATGAATTGACAAAGCAAGATGTTAATACTAGACCTGAAAATTTCACAGGCTTAACAGTGGTTCGTACACCCACAACTCAGCAAACAGATAAAAAACTTCAGAACATTGAAAAGTCAGTTATCAAAGCTTCAATTATTCTTACCAAGGTTGTAAACACAATGGCTCAAGATGATCAAACTAGTAATGATATGATTGAAAACTGTAATGATTCTCTGGCATTACTTGGCCACTGTAATAGACAAATTAACCTTTTAAGGAAAGACTTGATTAAGCCTTATTTATGTTGGGACTATGTCCACTTATGTGCCCATTCTTTGCCATTTACCTCTTTTCTTTTCGGAGATGATTTGTCTAAGTCGGCTAAAGAAATTGAAACCTGTAACAAACTGGGAAGCCGAATTGTACGAAGGGGTGTGCGTAGAGGCTTTAGTACAGGCAGGTCACGATATAGTAGAGGTGGCCGTGGCAGAGGTGGCCGAGGCCGTGGCATGGTCAGAAGAAGCTACGACAACTCGTACAAGACGAGTGACAGTACCCCAGGGGGTTCAAAAAACCCCAAGAGGGGAGGCATGAAGAATTAGATCAGGTTAGTACTGACTTCCAAGCAGGTAGATTGAAAAACTTTATCTCCAAATGGGGTGAAATAACAGCAGACCCAAACATTTTAGATATTGTCGAGCATTGTCATGTTGAATTTATTGATGGTGTATGTCCAAAACAGAAATATTTTGAGGCTCGAGTTAACTTTAACGTAAAGGAAACTGAGATAATTGATAATGAAATTTTTAATAATTTGATACCAAAAGGTATAATCAAAGAAGTTCAATATGAAAAAGACATGTTTTTGTCTCCAATTTTTGTCCGACCTAAAAAGAATGGAGAATTTAGAATGATTTTAAATTTAAAAAGATTAAATGAAAAAGTAGTATACCATCATTTTAAAATGGATTCTTTTGAAAAAGCAGTTTTGTTAGTCAAAAAGGACATATTTATGGCATCAGTTGATCTCAGGCATGCATAGTCCAGTAGATTTGTGCAGGTTTTTGGCGAAATTGCTCAAAGTATGGTAAAAGCACGAAATTTGGCATGGTGGTAGAAATTAGCATACTAAACAATATAAGCTATGGACCCAACTCGAAAATTCAAAATGGCGGCCATTTTCAAGATGGCAGCCTAACGGAGTATAAAATAAGAAAAAAATCAAATAAAAATTCATTAAAAATTGCACTTTGAAGATAAACCCACCAAATTGTGTAGGACAGCAGTGCAAAATATTCTAAAGAATATAGTAGAAAACGGTTTGCCTTATATTGAAAATGACTGTCATTTTTAAAGATGACCGCCTCAGAAATAGCATATATATCTACATTATGAAATGTTTTATTCAAAGTTATTTATGCCCCCAAATATGAATGGATGCGATTGATACAAACAAATGTAAAAGAAGATTAAAAGGAATCTCTATTTTGTTTGAGGATATCAGACGGGGAGTGTACAGAAATATTTACATATCTAGCTAATCAGAGTAAAATTGTGTTAAGATGTGAATATTGTCATATAAGCACCTGAAACAATGACATATATTCAGACTGCTGCAGACCACCTTAATATAGACTGTTCATTGCCATCTTAAAATGAAAATATCAAAGCCATAAAGACCATGGAAACTGACCAACGCCAGACTCAGATTTATGTCATTATGTAAATTGAATCCTAAAAAAACAGCTTAAATACTTTAATCCATGACACAGTGGAACTCCCAAAAGATTGGAAAAAGAATACACAATTTAAGTTGTTAAAAAGGAAGACTAAATCGATTATAAAAACTATAGAGCATTATTGTAACTAAATCATTAACAGAATAATTCTATGTCGTATTAAAGCGACTTCAGACAAAAAAACTGCGAGACCAGAATTGATTGAAAAAAAAGAAAAATCTTGCATTTAACAGATTGTCAACCTGCACATCAAGCAGCCGATTCAACGAAACAGTTTCTTTTATACATGTATCTATTATACATAGATTTCGAGGAGGCTTACGATTTCCTTGATCGAGAAATTCTGTGGAGACTTGCGATCTATGGAATTCCAAACAGAATTGTTACACCAACAACGAATATGTACAGCTCTAGGAACGACATGTCAGGTAGTGCACCTGCGAGATATAAGTAAAGAGTTTGAAATACGTCTAGGTTTTAGACATGGCTGTTTACTTTTCTTTTCTTTGTTTCTTTTGGCCATGAATTGATTGGATGATTAGAAAATCACACCAGAGAAGAGGAAATGGAATCCACCATATGTAAGAAAACATCTTTGAAATGGTTGAAAATGCTTCAAAACAGTAGTACGTATAAAAAGAGGAGACCATAATGAGCATTTACAAAACAACATCAATATCTGCGAAATAGATGCACTCACCAAAAAAAGAGAACAAGACTCACATTGAGAGAATAACATTTTAATTTTTCATATATATATAGAAATTGTGATTAACAATTTTGGTGCAACAGATGATGAAATGGCCCTTGGAATGCCTGAAAAGTATGGGAATCAAAGCAAGTATTTGTAAAGACCAAGCTAAGTAAATTAAGCAGTAACTATAAATCATAGATCTGTATTCTTGCTGTACGGGTCAGAAACATGGAGCCTCACAATGCCAAACATGCAGAAACTTTAGGGATTCAGATACAAATGTATCTGATCCATCCAAAAGACCGCCTAACAAAATAACCAACGAAAATAGGCCAAAAAACACCTATTGTTCTCGAAATAAAGAAGGGTAAGCGGAAGTGGCTATGGAGCAACCATTTGATTTTTGTGGGGATGGGGGCTATGGAGATGCTCTGCCTGTTTTTTTTTTTGCGTGCACTTTTAAATTTTTAAAGGTACAATAATGTTTCAGCACAAAACACAGTCCTGCCTTTCTTTTAATTCAAAGTACTGTCATGCCTTTTTATTTCTGGATTTTTGCCATCCTGCCTTTTTTATTTCAAATTTCACCATAGCCACCCCCCGTATGGTTGCTCCCTTTGGTAGCACATTACGCATAGGAAAAACCAGGCCCTACGGACATTACAAGGAAAAAGAACAAGAGGCTCCCAGGAGCCTGAATCGCTCACCTGGTCTTGATGTCAACCCTATGAAGAACTTTGTAAAGCTAAACAAGCTGAACATTTAAGCAAACAACAGCCTTTTCTCTTTAAGCAATAGTTTTCATTCTGTAGGCCAAAAACGTGAAACATGTTATTTTAAGGGCTGTCTGACAACTTTGACTCTATAGAGACTTTTGTTGAGAGCTTAATGAACCGAACATTAAAGCAACCAACCAATTTTCTTTTTCTGCTATAGTTTTTATTATATAAGCCAAAAACATGAAAACATGTTAATTTAGGGACTGTAACCCCAAAAAGGGGTCATCTGACAAATTCCACCCTATGAAGACTTTACTAGGGCTAAATGAGCTGTACATTTAAGCAAGCAACAGCTTTTCTCTATTTGCAATAGTTTTCATTCTACAGGTCAAAAACACTATTTTTTGCCTTTAAGGGGCTGTAACCCCTATAAGGGGACATCTGACAAATTAAACCCTATGAAAACTCTAGTAGAGCTATATGAGTTGAACATTTAAGCAAGCAACAGCTTTTCTCTATCTGCAATAGTTTTCATTCTTTAGGCCAAAAACACTATTTTTTGCCTTTAAGGGGCTGTAACCCCTATAAGAGGTCATCTGACAACTTCGACCCTCTAAGGACTTTTGTAGAGCTAAATGAGCTGAACATTTAAGCAAGCAACAGCTTTTCTCTATCTGCAATAGTTTTCATTCTATAGGCCAAAAACACTATTTTTCGCCTTTAAGGGACTGTAACACTTATAAGGGGTCATCTGACAAGTTCGACCCTATGGAGACTTTTGAAGAGCTTAATGAGCTGAACATTTAAGCAAGCAACAGCTTTTCTCTATCTGCAATAGTTTTCATTCTATAGGCCAAAAACACTATTTTTCGCCTTTAAGGGGCTGTAACCCTTATAAGGGGTCATCTGACAACTTCGACCCTATGGAGACTTTTGTAGAGCTTAATGAGCTGAACATTTAAGCAAGCAACAGCTTTTCTCTAGCTGCAAAAGTTTTCATACTATAGGGCAAAAACATGCAAAAATGCTATTTTTCACCTTTAAGGGGCCATAACCCCTATAAGGGGTCATCTGACAACTTTGACCAAATGTAGAACTTTTGATCCTGAAGCAGTATCGTGGCATCAGATTTCATCTATACCGTATACTTTTTTAATTACAAGCCAAAAACAGTAGTCTGACCCCCCTGTTCTATTTTTAGCCAGGACGGCCATGTTTTTTAACGAATCAAAAATCGAAGCACAATTTTTATGCAGGACACCCTAAGGATCAATCATACCAAGTTTCATTAAATTCTGTTCAATAGTTTCAGAGGAGAAGATTTTTGAAAAA
This sequence comes from Arcuatula senhousia, assembly GCA_963971305.1. NCBI lineage: Eukaryota > Metazoa > Mollusca > Bivalvia > Mytilida > Mytilidae > Arcuatula > Arcuatula senhousia. Next base: position 85,619 of record CAXARO010001340.1, read on the forward strand.
TTGTTACCAGACGACGACGGACACCAAGTGATGGCAATAGCTCAAATGGACCTTCTGGACCTTCGGTCCAGGTGAGCTAAAAAGGGGTGACCTAGACTGAAATCGAGGAGATACAAGAAAAAAAATGTTTTAGAATGGTTACATGTGGAGCAACATCAACTTTTAAAGGACAGAGGAAGATTGAGAAGCATTGCCAGAAGCCTATACTCCATTTGGGGTAAAATGTCGAGGCATAACTAATAGGGTCCATAAATGTAGAACCCATATTGCAGGCTGGACAAATTATTACACATAGACAGAGTGACACCGGAAAAATGCTTATATCATTTTTCAAAAGATAGGCTTTAAAACACAATTTCGAGTTGATAGTTCCAATGTTAATATATAGATATTTCTGCCATACTATATTAAACAAGGTTAACATCTAAACACAATTTTACCACAATCAGATTGATAAGGTTAGATCTGCAGTATATTCCTGTGCACTCCCCGCCTGATACCTTCAAACGCAATCAAGATTATATTCATACATCTTATCTAATTTGATTTAGCACATATACATTGTTGTTTGGACCTGTCTGGGTCATTATTTACCTTAAATAAAAGATGATATGACATCATAGGTATATATGCTATTTTTAGGCAGCTATCTTTAAAATGGCAGCCATTTTGAATTTAAGGCAAACCATCTTCTAATATATTGTTCAACATAGTTTGCACTGCTATTATACATGATTTGATGCTTTTATCTTCAAAGTTAAATTTTTAATGAATTTTTATTTGATTTATTTCCTAATTCTATATTCAATCTGGCGGCCATCTTGAAAATGGCCGCCATTTTGACTTTTTGAATTGGGTCCATAGCTTATATTGGTAAGTATGCTTTGTTCTACCACTATGCTAAATTTCATGCTTTTACCATCTTTTGAGGATTTTTTTCACAAATCGACTGGACTAGCATATTATAGTGTTAATATTGCTGAAGAACATCAAAAATTTTTATGCTTTAAATGGAAAGATAAAGTTTTTCAATATACCTGCTTGCCAAATGGTTTAGCATCTGCTCCTAGATTGTTTACAAAGTTGATGAAACCTGTGTTTGCAAAATTGAGAAGCTTAGGCTATGTTAACATAGGGTATATAGACGATAGTTTACTTTTTGAAGACACAGTAGTAGAATGTCAAATGAATGTTACAGAAACTGTTAATTTAATGGAAGATTTAGGTTTTATCATTCATCCAGATAAATCTATTTTTAAGACAAGCAAAACGATAACATTTCTTTTTTTTTTATTTGTGATATTTTTATTGAAATCTGTACATTTGTTAGTTGAAAACATAAAGTACCGGTACCTTATCCCGGCCTCGTTAACATTAGTAGCATATAATATACAGCTGTTAGTACTTGTTAGTAAAATACATCATTGTATGACAAACATATATAACCTGTATGAGATATGTTGAACGTCACAGAATATCGTTCAGTATTTATCAAATGTCATATCACACTTAAGATCTCCTCATAATTGCATAGTACAAGTATACAGATTCTAATAAAAGTATAAATATGGTGGAAGAGGAAAGATTAAAAAGAACTAGTGTATACTAAAAGGATTTTTTTTGTTAAAAAAAACCAAATAGACAGGAAAAGAACAGAAATAATAATAATTTTTTTAAGAAAAAAAAACACAAAAAAAACCAAAAAAAAACCCAAAACAAAACATCAAAAGAAACAAAAATTTTTAGATAAATGTCTGATGAAATTTTGTTGTGATATTATGTGATGTTCATAACAATTTTTACAGAAAGAGTTTATCTTATTGATAGTATATTATTCCAAGAACCTGTAAGGATTCCACTGCCTATTAAAGAAATCTATTTTTTTATTTTTAACTGCAATACACTTTTCTATATTATATAGATCTTTTAGTTTATTAATAACAGCTTGTAAAGACAAATTCTTCTTAAAATACCTTGTGTTATATATATATTGTTTAATACATAGTAAAATAAGATTACAGGCATACCCATCCAAAACCCTTGATGTGTTTCCAAATATGAAAGTGTTTTTCGTAAATAGGATACTTATCCCATTTGATAAAAACCAAAGATCAACTTCTTCCAAAAAGTTTTGCGTAATCTCGCAATTCCATAATAAATGTTCAATTGTTTCCTCCTCATCATTACAAAAATTACAATTAGGATCATTCACAACATTTATTTTACACAGATATTTGTTTGTAGCCAAAATATAATGGTTAATTCTAAATTGCAACCATTGTAGCTTTGTATTTCTTGTAATTTTGAATGGTAAACTGAAAATTTCTCTCCATTGAGATTCTTCAACATCAACAATATAACTCCATTTCTTCTGACCTGTTGGAATAATTTCATTTTTAATTAAAATGGAGTACATATCATCGGTACCTCTAGAATTTTTCAAAAAAGTCCTAATAATAGATGGAATAAAAGGTTGTTGAAGTTTAAAGTCCCCATGTACAAAAAGCTTCCCAGCTTTACTTAAAGCTGAAATGATACTATTATACTTCATTACATTTCTAGATACACCAAATTTTTCTATTAAGTCTTCAAAGGAGAGAAACTTTCCGTTTTCATCCAATACATAATTTATATAAATAATACCCTTTTTAAACCAGTCCTCATAAAAAAACTAATTTATTTTCAATTTTAATGAATTTGTTAAACCAGAGTGGGCTACTTAGAAAATATTCCCAACTATTGTCCTTCTCTTTTTCTATTATGGTGTCCCAAGCATTAAAAACATCTTGCCAAAACTTGTTTGAAATTCTGATATTTTTACTCTTTACATATTTAGCTCCGAATTTTAACAATTTTTCCTGTTCTAAATTGGAAATGGCAAATAAAATGTCTGACCAGTTGCAATTTCTAAGATAAATCTTTCTAATCCATGTGGATTTCAATGCCAAAATAAAAGCAGACAAGTTGATCATTTTCAAGCCTCCATTACTATAATTATTTTGTAACACATTTTTTTTCACTCTATGAACAGAAGAATTCCATATGAAGGAATATATTAGGTCATCAATCTTCTTTACCATATCATCAGTTGGATTTGGTAATGTCATAATCAAATGATTAAGAATAGGAAGAATAAGAGTTTTAACAACTGAAATTCTGCCAATAGCTGTCAGATTTCTCTTTGACCATGTATTTATCATCTTTTTAATCTGACTTAATTTATCCTTGTAATTCAAATCCACCATATTCTCTAAATTAACATCAAAGTGCACACCAAGGAGTTTGAATTTGGTGGTTCCCCATGATAGATTTCTATCCTGACACAACACATCATTACTATATTTCTTACTACCAATCCAAACCACATGTGTTTTAGAAAAAATTATTCTGAGTCCAGATATCTCAGCATACCAATCTAGTTCTAATAATGTTTCTTGGTAATACAATTGATTCGGAAAAAATGATTGTTTACTTGCCTGAAGAAACACAAGATCTTATTAAGAAAGAATGTGAAAGTCTTTCATTCAAGTCTAAGGCTTCTATTAGAGAAGTTGCTAGAGTTATTGGACTGTTGGTTTCTAGTTTTTCTGCAGTAGATTATGGAAAATTGTATTATAGGCAATTAGAACAAGCTAAAATTGTAGCACTCAAGAAAGCTTGTGGTGACTTTGATGCATTTATGGTTGTAACTGTTAAAATGAAAGAAGACCTTTTTTGGTGGGTAAATAATATACATGATCAGGTTAGAATAATAAATCGTGGTAATCCTGATATAACAATTAAGACCGATGCATCATTAACAGGCTGGGGTGCAGTTGTAGAAACAGATCAAGCAAGTGGTCATTGGTCAGTTGTTGAGAGGGAAAACCATATTAATTACCTAGAAATGTTATCCGTTTTCTTTGCTTTAAAATCTTTTAAGGATAAAGTAGTGAATAAACATGTACAAATTTTATGTGACAATTGTACTGCTGTGTCTTATATAAACAATATGGGTGGATGCAAGTCTTCAGATTGTAATATTCTTTCGAAGTCAATTTGGTCTTGGTGTATAGAAAACAAGGTATGGATTTCTTGTTCGTATATACCTGGAAAGTTAAATACTGAAGCAGATTTTTTGTCCAGATCATTTAATGATCAACTTGAATGGAAATTGAATGAAGGTGTATTCGAATCAATAGTAAAAATCTGGACAACACCAGACATTGACCTTTTTGCCTCCCGTTTGAACAATCAGATTGATCAGTATTGTGCATTTAAACCAGACCCTTTTGCTAGTCATATAAATGCTTTCCTCATTGATTGGGGAAAATTTAATTGTGTTTATTTATTTCCACCTTTCAGTGTACTGGGTTCCTGCACACAGAAGTTGATAACAGACAAAGCACATGCAATTATAGTAATACCATTATGGCCGACTCAGCCATGGTTCTCCGTTCTGATGCAAATGCTGATAGACACACCTCGTATTCTACAGAGGAAAACTCAGTTACTTTATCTACCACACGACAAGGTACGTCAACATCCTTTAAAAGACAAGTAAGTGTTGATAGCATGTTACCTGTCCGGGAACAGTTCAGACAGTCCGGACTTATGTCCTCCTGGAAAACAGGCACTAAGAAACAGTACTCATCTTGCATTGAAAGATGGATTCGATATTGTCGTGAAAGGAAAATTAATCAGTTTCAGCCACATATAAACGAAATTTTAGAATATCTTACATATTTGTTTGATCTGGGTTTAGGTTATAGTACTTTGAATACTACTAGAGGTGCTCTATCAGCTTTTGGTATTAAGATAGATGGCGTTTTAATTGGGCAGAATCCTTTGGTTATCCGTTATTTACGAGGAGTATTTAATTTAAGACCATCAGTACCTAGATATTCATCTACTTGGGATGTGGATAAAGTATTGCTTGTGCTTCGTAAATTATCACCTGTAAGAAGTCTGAATTTGAAAGAATTAACATTAAAATTAACTATGCTTATTGCATTAACTGGAGCTGCAAGAACCCATTCCATACACTTACTTTCTGTAAATAATTGTAAAAAGTTACGTTCAGAATACGTTTTTAGTTATGATGGGCTTCTTAAGCAAAGTAGACCCTCAAAGCGGGAAATGTTTGTTTATTTTAAGGCTTATCCGCCAGATAGGCGTTTGTGTATATACACTGTTGTTAAAGAATATTTGAAACGGACAAGTTTGTTTAGAAATAACTGTTCGAAGTTACTTTTAAGTTACACTAAACCACACAAAGAAATCAGTAAAGATACTATTTCAAGATGGATTAGAACAATCTTGTCGACAGCAGGAATCGACTCTAAGATTTATGGTCCACATAGTGTTCGCTCAGCTGTTACTTCTAAAGCAAGTATTAACTCTGTACCATTAGATGTTATTTTGAATAAAGCTGGATGGAGTAGAGAGAAAACATTTGCTAAATATTATAACAAGAACATTGAAACTGAGGACAAGTTTGTTCAAGGAGTGTTTAGACCTCACCATTAACAGATAATTGGTGAGTATATATTTAATCATAAGTTTCATTCTGTACGGTCACAGGCTTTGAAGTCTCATTTTTGACCGGAAGTGAGATGACGAAATAGAATTCCAAAAATTATACAAGACTTACCTTGGTTAAGTTGAAGTATAATTGGGATTCTATGAGTCATAGACTCACTGGAGGGCTAAAATGCCACCCGCCCTCCCAGCTTTTGTACGCGGTACATGTTCTAGGCAGTAATAATATATTATAGCAATCACTATTTCGTCTTTATGTGACCTAAATGAACCTCCTGATTGCTTTTAAGACTGATTTAAGCACATGCGCAGCACTATCTCATTTTAGCCCTCCAGTGAGTCTATGACTCATAGAATCCCAATTATACTTCAACTTAACCAAGGTAAGTCTTGTATAATTTTTGGAATTTGCCGGCATCAATTGGGATTTGATGGAACGAAAATATCTGTTTATAGGCTCCGCTCACGCGTCGCCAGAAAACTCAATTTGCGATCATTAAATACCCAATTGATGCCGGCAAATCTTAAAATCTCATAAGTATAGATATCATTTATAAAATTAGAGAAAGTGGGATTGTTGTGAGCAAGGATGTCGTCTAAATGTCTATAAATGTTGTTAAAGGTGTCAATAAGTTGGTGTTTGTTTTTGTCTTTAAATTGTTGTTTTTTAGCCAAAAATTATGATTCACAACAATATAAGAAAAAGATAATAAGCGGAGCGCAATCGGTTACAATAGGAAAACTTATATCTTGGCGATATATTTGTCTTCAAAAACATCTCGAATCTGACCCAGGTGGTCATCTTAGTACAAAAAAAATATGATAAAAGAGACAATTTTGATTTTAAAATCATCAATTTTTCTAACCTGGAAAGAAACATACCAACTTCACATGCATACGGTGTCTATATTTCACAACTAATTCGACATGCCAGGTCTTGTACACATTTTTCAGATTTTTGATCCGACATCACCGTAACCGACTATTAAACCAAGGTTATAAGAAACTAGGTATGATTTTGTTTGGATGCAAACACGAATGCCTCCAAAACAAACTCCCATTGCCACTGTTCTCTTCAGCATGTCAAAAAACACCTGAATATCAATTTTCATGTAAATCAGACCACTTTGATTTTTGGTGGCCATCTTGGACTCAAAATGGCCGCCATCGTCAAATTTTAATTTAAGTTAAAGAACATTACTAGCAACATCATAATCTATCAGTATACCAATTTCCATCATAATCAGACCACTTTGAAATTTTGGCGGCCATCTTGGATTCAAAATGGCCACCATCGTCAAATTTTAATTTTAGTTATAGAATAATATGAGAAAGACATTGCCTTAAAAGCTCGCGTATATACATAATACGAATAATGCCTGGGACGAGATAATTTGGGACGATGTATTACTATTTCCCGCAATTTTTCAGCACGCGCAGACATTTTCGAAAAATTCCGAAAATCGAATGTTTCAGGTGAGAACGATTTTTCTTCCATAGTATTTTGAGTCTCGTGCAATTTGGCACACTCTCTACAATAGTGAGCTTCGCTACCCTCGCATATTACTCGCAACATCATAATCTATCAGTATACCAATGTTCATCATAATCAGACAACTTTGAAATTTTTTATTAAAATTTTGACCCGATTATCTCCCTTTAAATCACATTTTCATTTATATCTCGAAAACCGTAAATATCGCTTTAAATTTTTTTTTTCGTATTATTAAAGCGAATGTTTTGCTCTATCACCCTACAAAATTTCAGAACCCTGCGCACCTAGGTTACCGAGACATTGCAATGTCCTATATAATGACCTAATCCTGTTTCCATGGAAAGGGCTGCCATTTTGAAAATTTTAAAAGTCGTTTGCAAAACTTCAGGTCACTTTCAACATATTCCCAAAGTTTCATATTGATTGGGCATTGCATTCTATGAAAAAATGGTCGGACAAGACTAGGCAGAAAGAAAAAGAAGAAGAAGAATTATAACAAGTGCTGATTGTGATTGCAAGCAAGTCACAACAAAATCCCCTCCCGTGCCCACTTTTGTCACAATTTTGTTCAGCTTTTCGGACTTCGGTGGCCATCTTGGATTTGTTCGAAAATGTCGCCATGTTGTTTGTAATATCAATATTGACCTAAATGCCAATTTTCGTTGAAATCGGACAACTTTTCAATTTTCGCAGTTTGGCGGCCATTTTGAATATGACGGCCATCTTGGATTTGTTCGAAAATGTCGCCATGTTGTTTGTTATATCAATATTAACTTAAATGCCAATTTTCGTTGAAATCGGACAACTTTTCAATTTCCGCACTTTGGCGGCCATCTTGGATTTTTCGGAAAATGGTCGCATATTGCCCGGGACATTAATATTGACCTATAAAGCTATTTTGGTTCATATCCATATTTTTTGTGATTTTTTATGATTTATTTTGTATTTTTCTCAAATTCAAAATGGCAGCCAATCCAAGATGGCCGCCATTTTCAAAATTTCGAAATCGGAAAGATCATTTCCTGGTGGTGACCAATTTTTCTGGTTAGTTTCATTGAAAGAAGCAGAGGTACCAATGGGGTATCCGAATATCAAAAGTCCGAAAGGGCAGAGACAAAACCAGCAAACACCAACAAGAACGGGACAAAAACAGACAACATGTAAAACATGGAAACACAAAACAACTGAATATCAATCAACAACGCGAACTCTAGTCGAAACCAGAGTGAACTCAGGTGCTCCGGAAGAGTAAGCAGTTCCTGCTTGCTATAGCACACCCGTCGCGTTGCCAATAGTCCATTCAGCGTGTCAAATCCGGTAAAGGAAGACAAAACAACACCCTATGACAAACCAACATCTGCACTCATCTGAGAGATCGGAATCCCATATTTGTCTATAAGTGCATGATGTCTTCCGTAAAATTTCTTGAGTGAAGACAGCAACCGAGGAGCAACATAACCCTGTGTGAGCAATTTTTGCGTCAGACGTGTCGCTCTGCTAAGGAAATCGATGTAAGTCCCGCACGCTCTGGAGTAACGAATCAATTGAGATACGTAAACTCCATAAGCTGGAGCGGACGGAATGTTGCTACACAAGAAGGGGAAGTTGACGATTGGAAAGTTGAAGTCATCACGTTTGTCATAGAGCCTTGTTGAAAGTCTTCCTTGAGAGTCAATTTCGAGATGTAGATCTAAATATGAAGCAGACTTCCTAGAATCCGTTGTGTCCTTTATCTCAAGCTCCTGTGGATATATGAGATGGAGAAAGTCACCAAATCGAGAATTGTTTAGTGAAAGGACATCATCAATATAACGGAACGTGAGGTTGAAAGAGAGAGCTAGTCTACGGTCTTTTTTGTCTAGAAGAGATTGCAAGAAGTCTGCTTCATATGAATGAAGAAACAAATCAGCAAGCAAAGGTGCACAATTAGTGCCCATTGGAATCCCTATTGTTTGCTGAAAAACACGTCCACCAAACTGAACAAATATGTTGTCAATAAGAAAGTTGAGCATGTCGATTATTTGGTCTTCTGTAAATTTGTTCTTTTTCTTAGACTCATTGATGACAAAGTAAGTCTTGGTATAATCGACTACAAGAAATTTGTACCTGCGTTTTCCATTCTTTTTGAAAAAGCTGCGTTTAATCAGCTGTGCCAATCGCGATTTCAGTTGTTCATGTGGAATAGAAGTGTAAAGTGTGGAGAAATCGAATGTTTTCATGCTGTTACAAGATGAAACTGATTTAGAGTTAAGAATCTCCATCAGTTCTTTCGAATTCTTCAGGATCCACATTTGATTGACACCATTTCTAGAATAACAACAATTGTAATATTTCTGGAGGCCGGATTTTACTGCCGTAAGTATAGAAGTCAACAAAACTGAAAGAGGTTTAGTTGTACATTTGGATGACCCTGCAATGAAGCGCTGTTTGTATGGATTTTTATGTAATTTGGGAATCCAATACAGGGATGGAATGTCATCATTACTGCCACCAATGTCTTTTCGTCTTCGAGAAATCCTACGGACAAAGTTAGGTCCAGAAGAAGAAGAAGAAGAAGAAGAAGAAGAAGAAGAAGAAAAAAAAAAGAAGAAGAAGAAGAAGAAAAATAAGAAACGGTGCAAAAACAATAAATCCCCGACACTTTGTGGTCGGGGATTTAATAATAATAAGAAACCGGACAAAAACAATATGTCTCCCAAAACTTTGTTTGGGAGACATGATTACGTCTCATACGATCCCTAAAAAAATTCTTTCTTCGTTATCAGCCACTGGTAAAAAATCAATATCATGTTAGACAAAATGGTTAGTTTTTGCTTTGATAAGTGTTTGGCTGATATGTCGTGTTTTGTGTAGCTACCGGACCCAAAGACCGCAATGGAAGAGGGGGGTTTGGCGCGCCTTTAAACCTGGTTTAACCCACCATTTCTTTTGAAATGCCTGTACCTAGTCAGGACCAGTGCGGTCTTCAATTTTTCCGGTGTGTCTTCCTTGTTTTGTCTAGTCTTATGGACATTTGAGATTGATTCTCCAAGTTCGGTTATTTTGTTATTACCTTTATTTTCAAGTCGTCCCAGTTAACATGACCTTTATGGGTTTCGTTACTATAAACGATTTACTTAATTTTGGGGTCTTGATACTTTAGAACAAATGTAGTAACTTTAAGATTTATCAAAGCACCATCTAATCTCCTTGTTTGATCTATAAAAGAATTTATCAGATTCGACAAAAGTTAAGGTGCCAAACCACAAAAACACAACAAATAATTTTATGGTGCCGAGCGGGCTCTCAATTTCAACCAGGATTTCACTACTCACTATCACCTTCCCACCCACCCCCTCTGTGAAAATAATGTTTAGATGTTAATTTTAAAAGATAGAAAACAGAACTTTTAAATAATAGGACACTTTTTATAAAGATAAAGAAGACAGAATGCATGAAGAGCTATTTCATTTTGCTTTAAAAGGCAGAGATGAATAATTTTCCTTTTTTTCGCCATGTTCTGTTCTGTTCTGGAAGGAATTCCCTCCTTTAAAGGAGCACATCCGTATAGTTCGGATTTATTAAAAGTCAATGTACTTTATGAATTAAAAACTAAAAAATATAATGACTAGGTGCGACCTGAGGGATGAGTTCATAGTTTGAATGTTATTGACCCTTATGTTTATTTGAGGGTAAAATATTAATTAGGGATTCTCTATGTTTGTATAGAGCAAAGCATAGCTTGCGACTTATATATTCAGCTCTACAGCAAATGTCAGTACATACACATCCACATGCACAAAGCCTGCTACTAGCATCTAAGATAAATATTGTATCTAAAGAGGTGTTTAAGTTAGTACTACATCTAGGACAATCTATAGGTTCATCTAAAAGTAGTTGAATCTCAAGTAAATAAGGATTGCGTGTAGTTTGAAGAGCACTACATTCCATAATGAAATGTTCTGTAGTTTCAGGTGCACATTTACAGAGAAGACATGTTGAATCTACTGCATTCTGGTTGAATGATTCTCTGTTGCTTTGTAAATAGAATGTACCTGTTAGTAGCTTGAGTTTAACCGGTAAGCGATTAATGTCGAATTGTGATGTTCCTAAACTTGATAAAACAGGGTGCATTCTGCTTGGAATACAAATGACAACAAAGTTCCAGACAATAAATTTTGCTACGCCTGACGCGCGTTTCGTCTATTCAAGACTCATCAGAGGCGCTCTACCAAAAATATTGAAAATGCCAAACACTGTATGAATATGAAGAGCATAGAACAGTATAACCAAAAATACCAAACTGGGGAACCAAATAATTACTAAGATATTCAACCTTTGTCTGGGGTCGGAAGAACCTTAGGGTTTAGACAATTTTGAAATTTAGACGGATAATTTAAAGCTTTGATGTATTCTCCAACTCAAAAGTGTTGGTACCGGAGCGGGCTAACCTCGGGGAATTTAAACTCCACCAGCAGTGCTAACCTTCACGTGTGTTCGAAATACAAATGACAACAAAGTTCCAGACAATAAATTTTGCTACGCCTGACGCGCGTTTCGTCTATTCAAGACTCATCAGAGGCGCTCTACCAAAAATATTGAAAATGCCAAACACTGTATGAATATGAAGAGCATAGAACAGTATAACCAAAAATACCAAACTGGGGAACCAAATAATTACTAAGATATTCAACCTTTGTCTGGGGTAGGAAGAACCTTAGGGTTTAGACAATTTTGAAATTTAGACGGATAATTTAAAGCTTTGATGTATTCTCCAACTCAAAAGTGTTGGTGCCGGAGCGGGCTAACCTCGGGGAATTTAAACTCCACCAGCAGTGCTAACCTTCACGTGTGTTCGAAATACAAATGACAACAAAGTTCCAGACAATAAATTTTGCTACGCCTGACGCGCGTTTCGTCTATTCAAGACTCATCAGAGGCGCTCTACCAAAAATATTGAAAATGCCAAACACTGTATGAATATGAAGAGCATAGAACAGTATAACCAAAAATACCAAACTTGGGAACCAAATAATTACTAAGATATTCAACCTTTGTCTGGGGTAGGAAGAACCTTAGGGTTTAGACAATTTTGAAATTTAGACGGATAATTTAAAGCTTTGATGTATTCTCCAACTAAAAAGTGTTGGTGCCGGAGCGGGCTAACCTCGGGGAATTTAAACTCCACCAGCAGTGCTAACCTTCACGTGTGTTCGAAATACAAATGACAACAAAGTTCCAGACAATAAATTTTGCTTCGCCTGACGCGCGTTTCGTCTATTCAAGACTCATCAGAGGCGCTCTACCAAAAATATTGAAAATGCCAAACACTGTATGAATATGAAGAGCATAGAACAGTATAACCAAAAATACCAAACTGGGGAACCAAATAATTACTAAGATATTCAACCTTTGTCTGGGGTAGGAAGAACCTTAGGGTTTAGACAATTTTGAAATTTAGACGGATAATTTAAAGCTTTGATGTATTCTCCAACTCAAAAGTGTTGGTGCCGGAGCGGGCTAACCTCGGGGAATTTAAACTCCACCAGCAGTGCTAACCTTCACGTGTGTTCGAAATACAAATGACAACAAAGTTCCAGACAATAAATTTTGCTACGCCTGACGCGCGTTTCGTCTATTCAAGACTCATCAGAGGCGCTCTACCAAAAATATTGAAAATGCCAAACACTGTATGAATATGAAGAGCATAGAACAGTATAACCAAAAATACCAAACTGGGGAACCAAATAATTACTAAGATATTCAACCTTTGTCTGGGGTAGGAAGAACCTTAGGGTTTAGACAATTTTGAAATTTAGACGGATAATTTAAAGCTTTGATGTATTCTCCAACTCAAAAGTGTTGGTGCCGGAGCGGGCTAACCTCGGGGAATTTAAACTCCACCAGCAGTGCTAACCTTCACGTGTGTTCGAAATACAAATGACAACAAAGTTCCAGACAATAAATTTTGCTTCGCCTGACGCGCGTTTCGTCTATTCAAGACTCATCAGAGGCGCTCTACCAAAAATATTGAAAATGCCAAACACTGTATGAATATGAAGAGCATAGAACAGTATAACCAAAAATACCAAACTGGGGAACCAAATAATTACTAAGATATTCAACCTTTGTCTGGGGTAGGAAGAACCTTAGGGTTTAGACAATTTTGAAATTTAGACGGATAATTTAAAGCTTTGATGTATTCTCCAACTCAAAAGTGTTGGTGCCGGAGCGGGCTAACCTCGGGGAATTTAAACTCCACCAGCAGTGCTAACCTTCACGTGTGTTCGAAATACAAATGACAACAAAGTTCCAGACAATAAATTTTGCTACGCCTGACGCGCGTTTCGTCTATTCAAGACTCATCAGAGGCGCTCTACCAAAAATATTGAAAATGCCAAACACTGTATGAATATAAAGAGCATAGAACAGTATAACCAAAAATACCAAACTGGGGAACCAAATAATTACTAAGATATTCAACCTTTGTCTGGGGTAGGAAGAACCTTAGGGTTTAGACAATTTTGAAATTTAGACGGATAATTTAAAGCTTTGATGTATTCTCCAACTCAAAAGTGTTGGTGCCGGAGCGGGCTAACCTCGGGGAATTTAAACTCCACCAGCAGTGCTAACCTTCACGTGTGTTCGAAATACAAATGACAACAAAGTTCCAGACAATAAATTTTGCTACGCCTGACGCGCGTTTCGTCAATTCAAGACTCATCAGAGGCGCTCTACCAAAAATATTGAAAATGCCAAACACTGTATGAATATGAAGAGCATAGAACAGTATAACCAAAAATACCAAACTGGGGAACCAAATAATTACTAAGATATTCAACCTTTGTCTGGGGTAGGAAGAACCTTAGGGTTTAGACAATTTTGAAATTTAGACGGATAATTTAAAGCTTTGATGTATTCTCCAACTCAAAAGTGTTGGTGCCGGAGCGGGCTAACCTCGGGGAATTTAAACTCCACCAGCAGTGCTAACCTTCACGTGTGTTCGAAATACAAATGACAACAAAGTTCCAGACAATAAATTTTGCTACGCCTGACGCGCGTTTCGTCTATTCAAGACTCATCAGAGGCGCTCTACCAAAAATATTGAAAATGCCAAACACTGTATGAATATGAAGAGCATAGAACAGTATAACCAAAAATACCAAACTGGGGAACCAAATAATTACTAAGATATTCAACCTTTGTCTGGGGTAGGAAGAACCTTAGGGTTTAGACAATTTTGAAATTTAGACGGATAATTTAAAGCTTTGATGTATTCTCCAACTCAAAAGTGTTGGTGCCGGAGCGGGCTAACCTCGGGGAATTTAAACTCCACCAGCAGTGCTAACCTTCACGTGTGTTCGAAATACAAATGACAACAAAGTTCCAGACAATAAATTTTGCTTCGCCTGACGCGCGTTTCGTCTATTCAAGACTCATCAGAGGCGCTCTACCAAAAATATTGAAAATGCCAAACACTGTATGAATATGAAGAGCATAGAACAGTATAACCAAAAATACCAAACTGGGGAACCAAATAATTACTAAGATATTCAACCTTTGTCTGGGGTAGGAAGAACCTTAGGGTTTAGACAATTTTGAAATTTAGACGGATAATTTAAAGCTTTGATGTATTCTCCAACTCAAAAGTGTTGGTGCCGGGGCGGGCTAACCTCGGGGAATTTAAACTCCACCAGCAGTGCTAACCTTCACGTGTGTTCGAAATACAAATGACAACAAAGTTCCAGACAATAAATTTTGCTACGCCTGACGCGCGTTTCGTCTATTCAAGACTCATCAGAGGCGCTCTACCAAAAATATTGAAAATGCCAAACACTGTATGAATATAAAGAGCATAGAACAGTATAACCAAAAATACCAAACTGGGGAACCAAATAATTACTAAGATATTCAACCTTTGTCTGGGGTAGGAAGAACCTTAGGGTTTAGACAATTTTGAAATTTAGACGGATAATTTAAAGCTTTGATGTATTCTCCAACTCAAAAGTGTTGGTGCCGGAGCGGGCTAACCTCGGGGAATTTAAACTCCACCAGCAGTGCTAACCTTCACGTGTGTTCGAAATACAAATGACAACAAAGTTCCAGACAATAAATTTTGCTACGCCTGACGCGCGTTTCGTCTATTCAAGACTCAGCAGAGGCGCTCTACCAAAAATATTGAAAATGCCAAACACTGTATGAATATGAAGAGCATAGAACAGTATAACCAAAAATACCAAACTTGGGAACCAAATAATTACTAAGATATTCAACCTTTGTCTGGGGTAGGAAGAACCTTAGGGTTTAGACAATTTTGAAATTTAGACGGATAATTTAAAGCTTTGATGTATTCTCCAACTCAAAAGTGTTGGTGCCGGAGCGGGCTAACCTCGGGGAATTTAAACTCCACCAGCAGTGCTAACCTTCACGTGTGTTCGAAATACAAATGACAACAAAGTTCCAGACAATAAATTTTGCTTCGCCTGACGCGCGTTTCGTCTATTCAAGACTCATCAGAGGCGCTCTACCAAAAATATTGAAAATGCCAAACACTGTATGAATATGAAGAGCATAGAACAGTATAACCAAAAATACCAAACTGGGGAACCAAATAATTACTAAGATATTCAACCTTTGTCTGGGGTAGGAAGAACCTTAGGGTTTAGACAATTTTGAAATTTAGACGGATAATTTAAAGCTTTGATGTATTCTCCAACTCAAAAGTGTTGGTGCCGGAGCGGGCTAACCTCGGGGAATTTAAACTCCACCAGCAGTGCTAACCTTCACGTGTGTTCGAAATACAAATGACAACAAAGTTCCAGACAATAAATTTTGCTACGCCTGACGCGCGTTTCGTCTATTCAAGACTCATCAGAGGCGCTCTACCAAAAATATTGAAAATGCCAAACACTGTATGAATATGAAGAGCATAGAACAGTATAACCAAAAATACCAAACTGGGGAACCAAATAATTACTAAGATATTCAACCTTTGTCTGGGGTAGGAAGAACCTTAGGGTTTAGACAATTTTGAAATTTAGACGGATAATTTAAAGCTTTGATGTATTCTCCAACTCAAAAGTGTTGGTGCCGGAGCGGGCTAACCTCGGGGAATTTAAACTCCACCAGCAGTGCTAACCTTCACGTGTGTTCGAAATACAAATGACAACAAAGTTCCAGACAATAAATTTTGCTACGCCTGACGCGCGTTTCGTCTATTCAAGACTCATCAGAGGCGCTCTACCAAAAATATTGAAAATGCCAAACACTGTATGAATATTAAGAGCATAGAACAGTATAACCAAAAATACCAAACTGGGGAACCAAATAATTACTAAGATATTCAACCTTTGTCTGGGGTAGGAAGAACCTTAGGGTTTAGACAATTTTGAAATTTAGACGGATAATTTAAAGCTTTGATGTATTCTCCAACTCAAAAGTGTTGGTGCCGGAGCGGGCTAACCTCGGGGAATTTAAACTCCACCAGCAGTGCTAACCTTCACGTGTGTTCGAAATACAAATGACAACAAAGTTCCAGACAATAAATTTTGCTACGCCTGACGCGCGTTTCGTCTATTCAAGACTCATCAGAGGCGCTCTACCAAAAATATTGAAAATGCCAAACACTGTATGAATATGAAGAGCATAGAACAGTATAACCAAAAATACCAAACTGGGGAACCAAATAATTACTAAGATATTCAACCTTTGTCTGGGGTAGGAAGAACCTTAGGGTTTAGACAATTTTGAAATTTAGACGGATAATTTAAAGCTTTGATGTATTCTCCAACTCAAAAGTGTTGGTGCCGGAGCGGGCTAACCTCGGGGAATTTAAACTCCACCAGCAGTGCTAACCTTCACGTGTGTTCGAAATACAAATGACAACAAAGTTCCAGACAATAAATTTTGCTTCGCCTGACGCGCGTTTCGTCTATTCAAGACTCATCAGAGGCGCTCTACCAAAAATATTGAAAATGCCAAACACTGTATGAATATGAAGAGCATAGAACAGTATAACCAAAAATACCAAACTGGGGAACCAAATAATTACTAAGATATTCAACCTTTGTCTGGGGTAGGAAGAACCTTAGGGTTTAGACAATTTTGAAATTTAGACGGATAATTTAAAGCTTTGATGTATTCTCCAACTCAAAAGTGTTGGTGCCGGAGCGGGCTAACCTCGGGGAATTTAAACTCCACCAGCAGTGCTAACCTTCACGTGTGTTCGAAATACAAATGACAACAAAGTTCCAGACAATAAATTTTGCTTCGCCTGACGCGCGTTTCGTCTATTCAAGACTCATCATAGGCGCTCTACCAAAAATATTGAAAATGCCAAACACTGTATGAATATGAAGAGCATAGAACAGTATAACCAAAAATACCAAACTGGGGAACCAAATAATTACTAAGATATTCAACCTTTGTCTGGGGTAGGAAGAACCTTAGGGTTTAGACAATTTTGAAATTTAGACGGATAATTTAAAGCTTTGATGTATTCTCCAACTCAAAAGTGTTGGTGCCGGAGCGGGCTAACCTCGGGGAATTTAAACTCCACCAGCAGTGCTAACCTTCACGTGTGTTCGAAATACAAATGACAACAAAGTTCCAGACAATAAATTTTGCTTCGCCTGACGCGCGTTTCGTCTATTCAAGACTCATCAGAGGCGCTCTACCAAAAATATTGAGAATGCCAAACACTGTATGAATATGAAGAGCATAGAACAGTATAACCAAAAATACCAAACTGGGGAACCAAATAATTACTTAGATATTCAACCTTTGTCTGGGGTAGGAAGAACCTTAGGGTTTAGACAATTTTGAAATTTAGACGGATAATTTAAAGCTTTGATGTATTCTCCAACTCAAAAGTGTTGGTGCCGGAGCGGGCTAACCTCGGGGAATTTAAACTCCACCAGCAGTGCTAACCTTCACGTGTGTTCGAAATACAAATGACAACAAAGTTCCAGACAATAAATTTTGCTACGCCTGACGCGCGTTTCGTCTATTCAAGACTCATCAGAGGCGCTCTACCAAAAATATTGAAAATGCCAAACACTGTATGAATATGAAGAGCATAGAACAGTATAACCAAAAATACCAAACTGGGGAACCAAATAATTACTAAGATATTCAACCTTTGTCTGGGGTAGGAAGAACCTTAGGGTTTAGACAATTTTGAAATTTAGACGGATAATTTAAAGCTTTGATGTATTCTCCAACTCAAAAGTGTTGGTGCCGGAGCGGGCTAACCTCGGGGAATTTAAACTCCACCAGCAGTGCTAACCTTCACGTGTGTTCGAAATACAAATGACAACAAAGTTCCAGACAATAAATTTTGCTACGCCTGACGCGCGTTTCGTCAATTCAAGACTCATCAGAGGCGCTCTACCAAAAATATTGAAAATGCCAAACACTGTATGAATATGAAGAGCATAGAACAGTATAACCAAAAATACCAAACTGGGGAACCAAATAATTACTAAGATATTCAACCTTTGTCTGGGGTAGGAAGAACCTTAGGGTTTAGACAATTTTGAAATTTAGACGGATAATTTAAAGCTTTGATGTATTCTCCGGTGCCGGAGCGGGCTAACCTCGGGTAATTTAAACTCCACCAGCAGTGCTAACCTTCACGTGTGTTCGAAATACAAATGACAACAAAGTTCCAGACAATAAATTTTGCTACGCCTGACGCGCGTTTCGTCTATTCAAGACTCATCAGAGGCGCTCTACCAAAAATATTGAAAATGCCAAACACTGTATGAATATGAAGAGCATAGAACAGTATAACCAAAAATACCAAACTTGGGAACCAAATAATTACTAAGATATTCAACCTTTGTCTGGGGTAGGAAGAACCTTAGGGTTTAGACAATTTTGAAATTTAGACGGATAATTTAAAGCTTTGATGTATTCTCCAACTCAAAAGTGTTGGTGCCGGGGCGGGCTAACCTCGGGGAATTTAAACTCCACCAGCAGTGCTAATCTTCACGTGTGTTCGAAATACAAATGACAACAAAGTTCCAGACAATAAATTTTGCTACGCCTGACGCGCGTTTCGTCTATTCAAGACTCATCAGAGGCGCTCTACCAAAAATATTGAAAATGCCAAACACTGTATGAATATGAAGAGCATAGAACAGTATAACCAAAAATACCAAACTGGGGAACCAAATAATTACTAAGATATTCAACCTTTGTCTGGGGTAGGAAGAACCTTAGGGTTTAGACAATTTTGAAATTTAGACGGATAATTTAAAGCTTTGATGTATTCTCCAACTCAAAAGTGTTGGTGCCGGAGCGGGCTAACCTCGGGGAATTTAAACTCAACCAGCAGTGCTAACCTTCACGTGTGTTCGAAATACAAATGACAACAAAGTTCCAGACAATAAATTTTGCTACGCCTGACGCGCGTTTCGTCTATTCAAGACTCAGCAGAGGCGCTCTACCAAAAATATTGAAAATGCCAAACACTGTATGAATATGAAGAGCATAGAACAGTATAACCAAAAATACCAAACTTGGGAACCAAATAATTACTAAGATATTCAACCTTTGTCTGGGGTAGGAAGAACCTTAGGGTTTAGACAATTTTGAAATTTAGACGGATAATTTAAAGCTTTGATGTATTCTCCAACTCAAAAGTGTTGGTGCCGGAGCGGGCTAACCTCGGGGAATTTAAACTCCACCAGCAGTGCTAACCTTCACGTGTGTTCGAAATACAAATGACAACAAAGTTCCAGACAATAAATTTTGCTACGCCTGACGCGCGTTTCGTCTATTCAAGACTCATCAGAGGCGCTCTACCAAAAATATTGAAAATGCCAAACACTGTATGAATATGAAGAGCATAGAACAGTATAACCAAAAATACCAAACTGGGGAACCAAATAATTACTAAGATATTCAACCTTTGTCTGGGGTAGGAAGAACCGTAGGGTTTAGACAATTTTGAAATTTAGACGGATAATTTAAAGCTTTGATGTATTCTCCAACTCAAAAGTGTTGGTGCCGGAGCGGGCTAACCTCGGGGAATTTAAACTCCACCAGCAGTGCTAACCTTCACGTGTGTTCGAAATACAAATGACAACAAAGTTCCAGACAATAAATTTTGCTACGCCTGACGCGCGTTTCGTCTATTCAAGACTCATCAGAGGCGCTCTACCAAAAATATTGAAAATGCCAAACACTGTATGAATATGAAGAGCATAGAACAGTATAACCAAAAATACCAAACTGGGGAACCAAATAATTACTAAGATATTCAACCTTTGTCTGGGGTAGGAAGAACCTTAGGGTTTAGACAATTTTGAAATTTAGACGGATAATTTAAAGCTTTGATGTATTCTCCAACTCAAAAGTGTTGGTGCCGGAGCGGGCTAACCTCGGGGAATTTAAACTCCACCAGCAGTGCTAACCTTCACGTGTGTTCGAAATACAAATGACAACAAAGTTCCAGACAATAAATTTTGCTACGCCTGTAGACTGTCTGGGGTTATGAACTTGAATGATTTGTATGTGGCTAATGCACTTTGGTGTTGAGTAAACCACTTTTTTCCACAGACTTCCGGACAAGGTTCTTCCATCTTGATTTCAACATTGGGTTGTCCAGGATATCATGTGCTGAGGGAAGGTCATGGATAGCCAATATCCGTCTGATTTTACTGAACCAACTGGAGTCGGCGAATCCACACATTGCAAGTTGTCTTGTGGCTAAGTCTTTTTTCTATTGAGTTGTCACTAATACATATTTTATAAAAAGTGGTGAGAGATGCTGTATGAATTTTTCCTTTCATTGGGATAACACCTGATAATATGTATATGGCAATGGCTGCTGTTTTATTTGGTAAAGACAATATTTGCTTTTTGGATTTTCTGTAAAAGCGCTCTATGGGCACCATTGTGGCATCAGTGGGCAACAGAATTTTTAAACCATATATCAAAATTGGTAAGACGTATGTGTTGAAGATATGTAGACAGGTAATTAGATTTAGCCCGTTCTTTCCGTGTAGGCCTGCTTCCATAAGACTATATGGTTCTTCTGGCTTTGGAAATATTCTCCTCAATGTGAATTGGAATGGTTTTCTTGAATTCATTATGATGTTTAATTCCAAGATGAACAGCAGTGTCCGGGTTGTTCATAGGTTGGTAGCTGATGGTTAAAGTGAATTGGTCGACACTTTTTTTTCGTACTAGCGAGAATCATGCTTTTGGTAGGTTGTAATTTATATTTTTCAGATATACTGTAGTTTTCTACTGTTGTTATCATGGTCTGCAGCTCAATTAGGTCATTAGCTATTATTAATGCTACATCGTCAGCACATGTTGGGGCACCACAAAAGATTGATCCGATAGTTGCACCTAGCCCGCTTTCCTCAAGTTGGTTGAGTACATTATTTATGTAGAGTTTGTAGAAGTCTGTACTAAGTATTCATCCCTGCCTCACACCCTGCTGTATGATAAATAGTTCTGAAACAAGACCTTCCCATTTGATGAAGGTAAAGGCATTCCTGTTGAGCTCGTTTATCAGTAGCCAGAATGTGCCACCTAAACCGGATAGAAATAGCTTCCTGCAAAGACTACTATGGTTCACCACATCAAAGGCAGATTTGGCATCTAATAAAGCAATATAAACTGGCGATTTCTTGTCAAAAGAGTCATTTATGGCTTCGAGTAGAATTAATGCACTGTAAAGTGGAGATACTGTAGGGGTAAATCCTCGCTGTAATCTGTTTTGGAAGATATCAGTAATCTCCCTGATCAAGTTTCTAAGTAAAGATTCTAATATCTTTCCAATTACTGGAAGTACTGTAATACCCCGGTGGTTTTTAGCCTCATTTGCGGATCCCTTTTTCTTAAATATTGGGGTTAAAATGCCATGTTTCATGCAATCTGGAAGCTTGCCTTTTGAGCAGATGTCGTTTATTAAATTAGTGATGACAAGAGTGAGCAGCAGCCCACCATATTTTATATGCTCTGCAGTGATACCATATATATCAGGAGATTTGTTGGTGTTTAGTTGTTGTATTGCCTTTTGAACTTCAGCTGTGGTGAACTGTATAGGAGTACCCTCTCTTTTACAGATGTCTTCAATCATTTTTACATCAAAGTCTCTGAATTTGTCCAGATCTTTCTCTGTGTTGTTAGGATCTGGAGTTGCTAGCTGTTTGAAATGATGGTTCCACCCTTTCAGTATCTGTTCATTTGTGTTATATATTTGATCTTCTAACTGCAGTTCTGACAGGGTCGCTTTTTGCCCCTTACGTTGCGTATTGACTAGTCTATGGAATGTTTTGGCATCCTTTTCCTTTGCATTCATAATCTGTTGTAATGATTCATCCCTTTGCCATGCGATCTCTTGGCGTCTGGCTTTCCTAAGGTTTTTGTTTTTGATCTTTCGAGTTTGCATTGTATTTCCAGTAGATGGTTTACCCTCTAGTTTCCAGTTATTCAGTGCTCTCTTATAACTTCAATTTCTTCGGTCCAAATATGTCTGGTTTTTTTTTGTTTTGACTTGTTGGTTTTCGGAGCGACCTGTATCCATCAGATTTTCTACTTTAAGGGTGTCTACGTCTTGGTCTAAAGGGTTTGTCGTGAGTTTTTGGTCCAGTAAATGTTGGTGTTGCTCTAAATCAATTTTATCCCATTTGACTTTTTTGTTTTGAGATTGTTGCTCTTCGGGATGTATATGTTTGGTTCCATATGTGATCTCTAGTTCAAACATAAGAGGATAATGGTCTGAGGCATTGTTTGGTAACATATCGAGCCTGCCAGTATTCAGGGCCATAGGTAGTATATCTTGATGGTATAGGATGTAATTAATTGTTGAAGATTCATTGCCATTCGGGTGTATGAGAGTCAAAGGTGTGGAGATAAATTTCAGGCCTAACTTGTTTATGAAGTTTTCTAGCCAGCTGCGTCTTTAGGAACTTCCTGGTGCTGATGTTAGGTCGCAGTTGAAGTCGCCACAAAAGAAAGGAGTACATCTGTCTGAATACTTATTTAATATGATAATGGCTCTGCCCTAAAAGCTCGCGAATATACAAAATCAATATAAACTAGGTTTAACCTTAATATTGGATCTGGAAAAATGTCAAAATACCCTCGGCTGGATCAATAGCTAAGAGGGTCCACTTTTGGATAAAAATTTAATAATTTATTTCAAAAAAATGTATTATCCGTAAAAACGCCAAAATATGGTTTGCGGCCGGGACAACATCATCCATAACTTAATTGATCCTTCAGTCACATGATATCATTCGACAAGCAGACGACATCAAAATGTCACGTACCGCTCTTCTGCCAGGTTTTGTTATATTTTTTGTATACCCGTATCTATAATTGCCAAGTACTGTCTGCAAAAAATTGATTTAGAAACCTGGTGGAAAATGATGACGTATCCAAATGATCATTTAACTTTGTCAGTTTGAGGGACCACATAGGATAAGGATGGATTAGGATTTTATTTTCAGATCAGGTAGGACCAAATTATCATACATATGTAGAAAAACAGTTGCTGATAACTTTATTTTAATGAATCTGTGTTATGAAAAGTTCCGAAAATTGATTGACAGAACTCCCACCATTTGTCTGCGCATGACTATGCGCTATGGGTAAAAGGTCACGAATTCTCGCGAGAGAAAGCCATATTTCTGTAAAAACAAAACAACTAGTGTTCGTTCGTTAGATAGTTATTATTTATTGAGAAAGTTATTGTCATTAACAACAAGAAAAGGTTTTGTTTTGTTACCGTTTGTAAATAAATAAGCGAAAATAAAGAATCTCGCTAATGCGAGACCCGGTATTTTCGTAAATTCCCAATGCATTCCGAGTAGCGAGACAGAATTTATTTTCAACCATCGTATTTTGAGTCTCGTGCAATTTGGCAGACTCTGTACAATAGTGAGCTTCGCTTCGCTCGCATATAACTTCAAATACTTGATCGAGACAGTCCTTAAATTCCTCGTTTGATGATTTGGTACCTCTTCTTGGCATATAGATACAGATCAGTATGATAGGTTTGGGTTTGACATCCAATTTGAGACAGACAATGCGTTCTGACCCGCCTTCTAGCTGTTCTACTAAAAGGTTCAGCTCATTCTTCCAAAATATGGCGACCCCTCCATAGCTTCTGGGTTTTTGTACTGATGGGATGGGGTTTTCTTCATCAACTGACTTGACTGAGCAGGATGTATTACGGAACATGTTTATTAAGTTATCCTTTTCGAAACTGAAAAGCCAATGTTCTTGCAGGCAGACAAAATCGCTAAAATCTAAAATGTCCTTGATACAAGGACTGGTATTGTATACATTTTTACAGTTAAAAGTAGTGATACGCAAAAGTTAGTTGGTTGATCTCTAAAAAATGAATTCCGGTGTCAATTTTGTGTGATATTCTGCATAGGGTTGGTAGTAACAGGCATGGTTCGTTTTGGAGCATAGCTTGTCAAGTTTGTAGTGGAGTTATTATTACAGGCAACACAGATGTATGGTGTTTTGTTTTCTTTATCCTCCAGTATGTTTATTTGTTCCTTGTTTAACCTCTCACTGTGGTAGTGAACCCATGACCCACACTTCTCACACTTGACCCCTCTTGATTGGACATTCCTCTTGCATTTCATGCATGTTGCCTTTTCTTCACTGGTTGTGGATGGCAGGGTTTTCAATTGATGTTGATGGTTTACCCCATTTGTGTACTGTAGTATTAGCTTATCGCATTCTGACCTGATCTTGGCATTTATTCCTGCATATCCCTTGATTTTATCCATTTTTTCTATGATTTGATGTAGAGTATCGAAGAAAGTATGATGGTTGGCTCCGTTTACTTCTATTCTACATTGGGAGTTGTATAGATTTATTCGATATTGTTGTACATTTGTTAGATTATCTAATATTGCCATTGAGACAGATACAACTTTGCCTTTTCGGTTCGTTGTTGGATAGGATTCCACATGAATGTTGTTAATTGATTTGTACAGCTCTGTCAAGATCTGAGTAAAATGCAGGTAAGCTGCTGGTGTAAGAGACAGAATGATGTTTCCATGCTTATATTCAATCTGTAGGTCAGATGATCTGGTAGAGGCATCGGACAATTTCTCCAGTGCTTACCTTTCGTTGAGCATATAATTCTTAACTGAGGTATTTACTTTGCTAGGGGTAAAAATGTGTGTGGTAATCATTCCTTTTGGAGGGCCCATGATCCTTGAGTAAGTTGGTGTAGAATGGTGTATTCCACTCTAATCCTGTTTGTAAAGTAGTAGTTATAGCTTTCACTTGACAAAAAGGTATTGGAGTAACTCGAGCCCAAATGCTAATTTGGCAGTGTATGACTTGGTACAGAGTGATCGAGTCCACTCTAACCCAGCGTGTTACGGAGTATATAAGATTAATGTACTGTATGAAAGAAGTTTAATTTACAATTTGCTCTAATACTGACTAACTTATATTGAAAGTATAGAGTGGTGAATTCCACTCTAACCCTTAATAAGGATCAATAAATTTGACTTTTAACGCTATGTATGGTTTGGTACAGAGTGGTGAGTTCCACTCCAACCCTGGGTATTTAAGATAAGGATGCTGAACTAGAAGTAACACTAAAGAATTTGAATTGGCACAGAGTAAGCTCGCTTTTCACTCAATGGTTATAGGATATAATATAGAGTAGTAGATTACACCCCAGCTCTGGACAAAGTTGAACAGGTTCGAGTGAGTTGATGCTTTAACGATTAAAATAGTGAGGTATCTAGCAGTCAAAATTATAAAATATCTCTAGTGGTTAAAATTATAAAATATCTAGTGCATGGTTTAAAAAGTAAAATTGGCTCAACCGTTAAAATACTAAAACTAAAACATGAAGTCTAAAAAGATAAAATCATGGTAAAATTTTATTTGAAGATGATGTCTTGAATTTGCTGAAAGTTAGTGAGACCAGCAGTCCTGAAATATTTGGTATTCCAGCTTTCTAAGCCAAACTCTTTCTAGGTGTAAGTCTGGGTGTATGCAGTCCTTTAATAAGTTGAAGGCGGTTTTTATGGTGGTATTGCGTGGTCCTTGCTTCGTCTGACCCTTAGTCAAATCTTTATACAAATCTTTATTCAAGTCGGGGATAACTTGGCCCAGAGTCTTGTTCAGGTCTTTTGTGAGGGTGTCAAGGTTTAATATTCTGTTGAGCAGCTGTTTGTCTTATTCTTGATTTTCGGACAGGTCTTTCTCAGCTTGCTTTGCTTTGGTAAATCTACTAGTAACAGTTATGTTTCACCTCCAGATTGAGTATATAGGTGTGGTGATGAAGCTAATTTTACAATTAGGATGGTTGGCGATCAGAATAGCTCTTTTATAGTATACAATGGTCTCGCTGGTCTGGTCTTCAGGGACAAGGGAGATGGTGTTGCCTTTCTCCTTTGTGGTGTTGTCACACGTACCGTGCCAAAAGTATAGGTGAATGTTGCCTAGCAACCGAAGTTTAGTGCTGAGGTTTAGTTCCAACCCCTCTATGGCCTGTTTTGTGGTCCTGTCCTTCTGGCACCACCAGACATTGCTGTTCTGTACCGTCGAGGTTACGTGGTCTTTAAGGTAATCTCCCTTACTGTCAGAAACAATAACTGGTATGAGCAGTTTCTGGGAGGACCGAGGTATTTTGATGGCTTGATGCTGAGCTATATATTTTGTTAGCTTGGTTACACTCATTCAGGAGTTATGGTTGACAATATTAAGCAGTACATATGATAGTGCACAAGCAAATTATAGGATTATATGAGGTTGAGAGTATTTCCCGCCAAATTTCACACGAAATGTTGCTAGTCCGCCATATTGGTATGATATAAATTCAGTATATTTTTAATTGTATATTAATTTCAATCTGTTCAGACAAAGTATTTGGTATAGTGATAATTTGGGACGGTAGTCAATTATAGATCAAATCTGTGTTAAACCTTTAAGGCGGGTGTCAAACAAAACCCGGACTCATCGCACAGGTCGCAGAAAAGTAAAATGGGAATAAAACACATAAAAAAAACGGTGCCTAAAATTAATGTACAGTAACACTGGACAATGAGTTCACCAAATTAGAACTTGTGAGTAAAATATATGCATGTAGATGTACAAAGTGTTGATAAATTATTCCTGTGCAAAAAGTTCTGCTTCCATCTTGGTGACTCGTTTTCGTTGAATCATGACTTATCGTTTATTATGTTACATGCACCTGTCTTAATTTCTGATATTGTGTTACTAAGAATAATTTTTGCCAACGGGTGCCTTGGTGGCTCTTATTTGAAATATGTTCATAACCTCTTCCCCAAAATGAAAATAGGTACTGTCTAGCAAAATGTTTGAAATTTACACAAAATATTTATTCATCTGTTGGTTTTCAGATTATTGGGTATTGTATAACTACTGCTCTTTAATCTTATTCTTGTAAGAATTCCTGGATTAAAAGAAAAGGGCCTGATGCCGAATATTTTGACAATTTTAAGAATTGATTTATGGCCTTTGTGAAATTACGTGTTACCCATTTTCATAACTTTTTGTAGAATTTCGACTCGAAACTTACATTAACATAATTAAGTCCAAACTCCGTTGGCTAGGCGCGCCGTATGTTTGTGTTCCTTCGGTTAAAGCAGCAAACAATGTTGTTTTGATATGACAAAATTATAACCTTGACAATTTAAACGATGAAATTTATGCTCATGTGCCTTTATTCCGGTTCAATCTACGGTAGCAAGTGTTGTTGTAGGTCATATCATAGCAACCACAGCACTACGAGCAGCCCCTACGCACAATAAGTTACTGTAAGTACTGGATACCTAAGTTACACAAAAAAACCTCATATAATTTCGTTTTATTTCTGCTTTTGGTTACCAATATTTAAAAAGTTCTTTCTCTTGTTATGGCTACAAGGAATGAATTTATCATTCGATATCGTGACAATTTTTTTTTTGAAAATTATGGCATAGATCATTTTTGGAGTGTCATTTGAAAATACTTTTCAGACCGTTGTCAGTTATGATTTTTCTACTTTGTCTCCAACCTACCTCATAATCTTATTAAAAGAAATTTGGATATTTAGTTATATGAAAAAAAACCAAACATTTACGTCATACAGTTGCTTAGAAAATTACAGAAGGACGAACGAAAGAACGGACGGGTGGACAAGGGTAAAACAGGAAACCACCTCTTCTTCGAAACGATGCCTGACTGACCTGGAAAGGGTAGACACGTTACAATTCATCATAATAAAGCTGTGTACCAAATTTGAAATCAATTCCTTTAGCATGTACCGTGAAATCTAGCTGTTACGACAAATTGTTCTATTTTTGATCCTTAAAATGTAAGTTCGCTATGAAAACAGAGAGTAGATACGCAACTGTCCTGAAAAGGGGGATACGGTACAACTCACTGACGGACGGACAGACGTACAAGATGATAACGAGTGGGGAATAATATTTCAGATATTCAAAGACAAAAGACGGGGATTCCGCCTTGTTGGTCCAGTACCGGAAAATATGCATACCAAGTTTTATCTATACCACCGCTTGTAAATTGGGTGGGAGATTGCCACATTGGTACATATTTGCTTCTTGTTCACAGTCTTCGTGACATTACGTAAATATGTACGTAAAAGGAATATCACATCCCGAATTGGAAATGTAGTTTATAAGGCACGTAAATTCAAAAACAATCCTTTAATTTGGCTTAAAAACTTATTAAAGAAAGGATACATATTGGAAATTATAGTAAAATCTTTAAATTTGGTTGGTAGAAATATTGATAATTTGATAGTACATGTAACTCTAAAACGTTAATCTTTTACTTTTTGACTATTGTATTGTTTCGAAGCATTACAGCGATCAAATATGTCGGTTTTGTGTGAGGAAATAATACTAAATCATCAGTTGTTTGAAGTGTTTTATTGGATTAAAGATCGATATGTTTGATTTTTTTAAATCAGTCGATAAACGCTTCTTAGCTAGCTGTCAGTTACTGCGAGTGTTCTTTTACGTTTTGTTGTTCTCGTATAGTACTCTTGTCTCAGGTTCTCTATGTGTGAATTGAACTTTTATCGATATGATTTTTACTCGGAAGTCTTCGGCTTCCGAGTCTTGTCGGAGAAAAGATGAAATGGAAGAAGCGCGGCAAACTGTTACAACTCGTTGTCACGTCGCTAACTCTCGTAGAAATAAAATATAGGACCAGACGAGAAAAAGCGATTGCTTTGTAAGGTCGTAAGCGGCAAACATGGCGACGGCAGCCTGATTTTAACAATCTATCTGAGACTGATACCAAAAAATATCGACATAACAACTATAGAAACTGAATTCAAACCAGACGATCTCGGTTTGTATGCATGCCCAGGAGTCTCGACAGAGGGAAATAGTGATTTTGCTATTGAAAAACTTGCTCCCAATGATCTCGTATGGTTCTGTGATGTATCAAGGCTTGCGGAAGTTAAAGTTGACGTGACAAGTAAGTCTTGCATTTATGTTATTTTAAAGAGTTTTGTTTAATTTACGATTACATACATTAACATCTTGTACATTGTACATGTATATTGATTGCATCACCATGTTGTCTATTGTGTTTTATGTGTAATCTATCAACATGATCAATTATGTTCTTTTCTTCAATCAATTATGTTCTTTTCCTCTACATGTACAACAAATAATAGATATGTTACTACAGGTCAATGCTGAACTCTGTGTACATGTATTTATTATAGAATGTAAAACACTGCCACCTGCTTAGTAAAAATATATTAGAGTCTAATATGAATCTAATTTATTTTTAAATCAAAAATTGCTTACACAAGGTTATGTTGCTGCTCGGTTGTTGTCTTCACTCAAGAGTGCAGACATATCGAAAAATTTTAAAAGCGGACATTTGGTCCGGTGAATCTGAAAATTGTGTCTTACCTAAGCATTTTTTTGTCTGCAATTTACTTATATACTCCGTTCTCATTATATCATGGGTTCTGTGTTATCGTGGTATTTACTTTCATTTCAAAACCAAATATTCAACTGTGACGTCACTGTTTCTACATAGCTACGTACCATGATATAACGAGATACCAGGAAAGTTCATACAAAATTACGGTCTGATCAGCCAGTAATTCTGTCAGACACACCAAATCTTGCAGGACAGGTCCTGAGGTTCTGTACAGCTGTCATCATGTACAATATTTCAATATGTTTGCCCTCTTAGAATAAAAAGCTACGCCGAGCGCAGCATGATACGACCGATACAAGTTAAACCCTGTACGCTGGAGGCCCAATATGGATAGTCTATTGCTTTGGTCACATGAAGCCCATGGTGGACTTACAAAGCTTTTTGACAACAGTGTGTGACGTTAACGGATAGCCCGATGCCCATGTCTATTAGAAATCTGATCGGTCTAGTTAATTTCGGTAGTTACTGGTCCGATCGGTCTAATGAATTGAAAGTAATACATGTAAATATATATTATTCAGTATTCTTGCATTTATCTTTCATTTATTATCCAATAAAGATATGTTTTTCTCCGTTTTTATATCAGCGTCTCCTTGAAATCGGCCATTTTCAATAAATATATAATCTTAAAACGGATTCCATGACGTCAGGGGGAAATCCCGCATTCGGATGTAGAGAGTTAACGCTCTACACTACCAACATGCGCAAAACCTTCCGAATGGAATGGTTTCCTCTTGCATATGCGCATTGGTCAGTAAATAAAGGTCAAGGTATTCTTTAATTATTTACAAAAAAATGGAGAAATTCAGATAAATAAATCGCAGTTTTTAGGCATTTTAAACACGGCACGTTTATATGGATGATTTTAAACGTGTACGAGGGTAACATTACAGGATACTTGATTATATTAATTTGTTACTCGCTCTTCAGAATTTTCTTGAAATAACGGATAATTTTTGTCATCGGAAAAGAGATTCTCAACTTTCAAATGATTTTTTTCTTTTGGAGACACATACAATGGAAAGATGCCAAATAAAAAATGAACGAAAATCTGCCATTTTGAACATCCTCAATGGTGTTTTTTATACGACCGCAAAAAATTTGCGGACGTATAATGGTATGATGTCGTCGTCGTCGTTGTCGTTGTCGTGGTCGTCTGTTAACTTTAGTGTATACACGATAACTTTAGTTCTAGTTATCCAAATGCAATGAAATTTGACAATGATATTTCTTACCATTAAAGGATGGATGGGATTGAATTTGGGAGTCCCCCCTTTTTTCGTTTGGAAATTAAGGGCCAAAAGGGACCAAAATTGTAACTTTTTTGTTTGTTCTTACAATAACTTTTTCAAAATCTTCTCCTCTGAAACTACATTACTGAACAGAATTCAATGAAACTTGGTATGATTGATCATTAGGGTGTCCTGCACTATAGTAATGTTTCAATTTCTGATTTGTCAAAAAACATGGCCGCTGTGGCTAAAAATAGACCAGGGGGGGTCAGACTACTGTTTTTGGCTTGTAATTCAAAAAGTATAAGGGATAGATGAAATCTGATGCCACCCTACTGCTTCAGGATCAAAAGTTCTACTAAAGTCTCCATTTGGTCGAAGTTGTCAGAAGACCCCTTATAGGGGTTACGGCCCCTTAAAGGTGAAAAATAGCATTTTTTCATGTTTTTGCCCTATAGTATGAAAATTATTGCAGATAGCAAAAAGCTGTTGCTTGCTTAATTGTTCAGCTCATTTAGCTCTACAAAAAACACCATACGGTCGAAGTTGTCAGATGACCCCTTATAGGGGCTACAGCCCCTAAAATAATGTTTTTTCATGTTTTTGGCCTATGAAATGAAAACTATAGCAGGTAGAGAGAAGCTGTTGCTTGCTTAAATGTTCAGCTCATTTACACAATTAAGAATTAATTTTTGCAACCCCCCCCCTTTTTCCCCTATTACGTAATTAGGGGCCAAATGGGGCCAAAATCAAAACTTTTTAATATTATTTGTGGTCCGATTTAAAAAAAAATTGCAAGTTTATTCTTGTCAGGTAGTGAATCCAAATTTGAGAATTAATTTTTGTGACCATCCCCTTTTTCACTTGTTTTGTAATTAGGGGCCAAAAGGGGCCGTAATCAAAACTTTTTTATTTCTGGTTTGTTTTTGAAATTTTTTTTTGCAAGTTTATTTTTGTCAAGTAGTGAATCCAAATTTGAGAAATTATTTTTGCAACCCCACCCCTTTTTCACCTGTTACATAATAAGGGGCCAAAAGGGGCCGAAATTGATTTTTTTTAATTCTTGTCCAATTTTGACAATTTTTTTGCAAGAGTAGAATACAAAATTGAAATTTATATTTTTACCCCCTGGGTCGAAAGTCCACCAGAGCAGCATGTGTCAAAAACCTTTGTCAGTCCACCATGGGCTCCATGTGTTCAGAGCAATAGACTATCCATATTGGGCCTAAAATGTACAGGGTTCAACATGTTGCGGTCGTATCATGCTGCGCTCGGCGAAGCTTTTTATTTGTTATTGTTCATTTACCAAGAAAATAAATAAAGATGAATGACTGACATGGCCAATGTATTATGCAATTGCATGAAAAATGCAATATATTTTAAAATATCAATATGTATTGAAAAATAAAACAGAATATATCTTTACTTGTCTTCTATCATATTTCTCAAAATAAAAGAAGGCACTCTGAGATTTACCCATTAAAAATCTGGAAAAATATTAGTTAGACCAAGCTCATTTCTTTTGTCATGTCATTGTATTGTTTACTGGTGCAGTGCTTGGTATGGTTCTTTTAGTCTAAAAAAAAAAATTGGTCTGCTTGAATCTGATTCGGTCTGGTGGAATTAGAAATTTGCTAGCCCAAATGTCTAGTGGCTGAAAAAGTTTTTGGCACAGACTGCATACATCCTGTGGTGGACTTTCAAATGCATTTTGACACATATACATGTATATTGACATCAACATCTCATACAAAAAGCCTTATTCATGTTATTTATATACATATATCAATTTACATTTTTTGCCCTTTGACCCCTAATTTAAAAAAAAAACTGTAAGAAATATTGTTAATCAGATTGCAAAAAAGGGCAGGGATTTTCATAAGGTATCCAATGAAAAAATATTTTGAAATCGGACCAATTATAAAAAAGTTATTTTTATGGGCATGGCCTACTCTTTGGCACATCCCTGTTCACCATTTTATGGAAAGCTACCCCCCTCCTGAAGACCTTTTAGATTTTTAATGACAATGTACATGTGTATATGACTTAAAGAAATTAAAGCAATATCTGACAATATTTTCTGACCTACTAAATAGTTAGGTATTCATTACTCAAAACAATTAAACAAATATTAACAATGATTAATGTGATATATCTTCAAAGAACAGCATGGCCAATTTGGTCACATGTCACCTTATATTTGTTTTGATTTTACATTTTCTGAGTTTCATGTTTATTGCATGAACCTTCTGGTTGATAGGAAACTGTGTTTAGAAATTGTAATAACTTGGAAGCAATGGAAATCTATCATCAAATATCTTTGATCTTACAAAAAAAGCAAAGAAACTTCAGTTTTCCTTGTATTCTAAATTTGCAGCCCTTAAATGTTGCAATCGTATAACTTGAAATATTGGGACAAAAATGTTTTATTTCATCTTATTTACATTTTATACTTATCAAAGAAATCGAAACAAACAACAACCAACTAATTTTTTTTTTTTTTTTTTGAATGGCTTAACGTACGACGTATACCACACTGCACTGCCGGTGTAATTTTTTGCAATTGACAACGTATACTAAGTGAAGACATTGGTTCGCTCAATTAATTTCTTGTTTAAAGAAAAAAATATATATAATGAAATATTTATTTTTTGAATGAACATATTTGGCGATGTTTGGTCGCGGCTGTACAAATCTCTTTAAAATTCAATTAATTGCAAATCTGGAAAAAGCACACAAGAAATGTCCATAGCACACAAGGTATTTTCAATGTCATTAAGGCACACAAGATATATACAAAAGCACACAAGATATATACAAAGGCACACAAGATATTTTCGATGTCATTGAGGCACACAAGATATTTTAAATTTAAATTGCAAAGGCACTCAAGAATGTTAAAATAATAATGCACAAACGAACTTAATTTTCAGTGTTCACTTAAAGGCACACAAGCCAAGCATAAATTATGTTCCAATATCTTTGGAATTCAAAGTTCAAATAAAATAATTATGTTTCTTTTAAAAAGCACGACGTCTATATATTTTAACGTGTTGTACTTGACCCTGGGAACAGTAGTCAAGACACCAAAAGTTCAAACTGTGCCGCGCTTTCGCCTTCATCCAGTCTGTTGAAAATCGTCTAAACTGAGATCTCTGTCTGACTTGAGTCACACTGTGCATCTAATCAGCCGCGCCGTTTTAACATTATTGTCAGCAAGCCCTGAAATTACATGAACACAAAAGCAGTATCTATTCGATCAATAAAAAAGGGGGGGGGGGGTATATGCATGGGTGGGATTTTCGATGTTGAAGATTTTTCAAATAAGATGCGTGATGCGATGCTAACCTTTTGACTGCAGGAATGAGAGGGACCGGAAATTAAAAATTTTTGCTATTTATACTATGTAAGGGAGATAATTCACATAAATATATATTGATTTTCTACACATGCATGAAAAGCGGAATAACTCAAGTCGCTTCATGATAAATCTATCTATTCGAATATGCGAATAGATACGATTATCAAAGAAATCGAAACAAACAACAACCAACTAATTTTTTTTTTTTTTTTTTGAATGGCTTAACGTACGACGTATACCACACTGCACTGCCGGTGTAATTTTTTGCAATTGACAACGTATACTAAGTGAAGACATTGGTTCGCTCAATTAATTTCTTGTTTAAAGAAAAAATATATATAATGAAATATTTATTTTTTGAATGAACATATTTGGCGATGTTTGGTCGCGGCTGTACAAATCTCTTTAAAATTCAA
Source organism: Arcuatula senhousia (assembly GCA_963971305.1). Taxonomy (NCBI): domain Eukaryota; kingdom Metazoa; phylum Mollusca; class Bivalvia; order Mytilida; family Mytilidae; genus Arcuatula; species Arcuatula senhousia. The sequence goes on from CAXARO010001340.1 coordinate 120,566, forward strand.
TTAATTGCAAATCTGGAAAAAGCACACAAGAAATGTCCATAGCACACAAGGTATTTTCAATGTCATTAAGGCACACAAGATATATACAAAAGCACACAAGATATATACAAAGGCACACAAGATATTTTCGATGTCATTGAGGCACACAAGATATTTTAAATTTAAATTGCAAAGGCACTCAAGAATGTTAAAATAATAATGCACAAACGAACTTAATTTTCAGTGTTCACTTAAAGGCACACAAGCCAAGCATAAATTATGTTCCAATATCTTTGGAATTCAAAGTTCAAATAAAATAATTATGTTTCTTTTAAAAAGCACGACGTCTATATATTTTAACGTGTTGTACTTGACCCTGGGAACAGTAGTCAAGACACCAAAAGTTCAAACTGTGCCGCGCTTTCGCCAAAGGACAGGTCATGACAATCTTGTTATGACCTGGCCTCCGCCATAAAGGTGGAAGCGGCACTTAAAAAAAATATCCCTAAACTATATTATTAAACTTCATTGTGCAATTATTGTACAGCCCGACCAAACTCTCAATGTGGATAATATGTAACTCCATGTGAAATAATGGCTTCTAGTCCCCCTTGGATTCCGTTCAAGAAAATTTCATTTCCCAGCTTAGACAAATGAACGCCATCTGGTGACCATAATGCGTGTTTATCGACACTCAGGTCAGGGTGTTTTAAAAAGGACCCTCCTAACCGAATGCATTGGGTGGCTGCGCTATTATTAAGTCTAATTCTAGCCGTATCCATTGCTGTGCAATTAGTGGAATACCTCCAATTTGTACGAGGTAATATTTGTGACCAAATTATTATAGTACGAGGTAAAATGCTACTTAAAAACTCAATAGCACTTCCTGCTAATCTCCGTATTTCGAGTATTGGAAATTCCCCTATATCATTGCCACCGCAGTGAATTATTATGTATGAGGGGGGATCAACAAATTTTAACAGATTACGAACTCTCCTTTTCAATTGGCACAATTTCATGCCACTGTATCCTTGCCAAAATAAATTGACGCCTATTCTTTCCAATCCCAAGTTGGTACCCCCTGGTCTATTCCTGGATTGAATCCATGCGTGTTTAATAATGGAGGATCCTAATATCCAGACATGTGTTAAATCTACAAAAAGTGATATATAAAAATGTTTCATATTCGAATATATGACTTAAAGGCTGATGATTTCCATCGCCCAATACTTTTGATTTCATCAGTGGATTTGCCTGCCATTGACAAGGATGTCGCACCTCCAATACGAAATGAATGACTTTTGTAATTTTCCGGATCAATACCTGCGCTCTTCAAAGCTTTACAAAGTACTGAAGTGAACTGAAAGCGTGACAAAAATTTGCCATTAAAATGACAAAATAGGGGACCAGTTATGTTCGGCCTTATAGCTAAAAACTCTTTAAGACTAATGTACGGACAAATTGCAGAATCATTTTTCTTTATTACAATTGTTACACCTTTGCCTAATTGATCGGTTTTAGAAAAACGCAGAAAAACTTTAATTCTATCTTGCTTTTCGTCTATAACACAATCATCTATTGAGATAATGTGACCTATATTATTTGCTTTCGATACGACAATTTCACCAATTCTAAAAAGACCCCAAAATGCTAAAGTATATGCAGACTTAAACAGTTTTGTCTCGTAAACATTTGAGCAAACACCAGGCAAACTTAACACTAAACTTGTAAGTATGCTTTCAGTAATTGGGAGTCTTGTATCAGCACTTTGTTTTAGCCTTTTCATTCCCTCTAACATTTTTTGCACAATAAAGTTTTGGGTATGGTCTGGAAAGTCGAGCAATTTACATCTGTTACCTATAGCTAACGTATATAATTTGGCGGTATTTGCGGAATAACCTTTCAGTGATAAATATGAAATGAAATGCACAATTGTGTCCATGTTAGGAGGCCACGCTTCAATAATGTTTAGTTCGGCCTTAAATCGACAGAATGCTGCAATCCCAGTTTCATACGCCTTTAATGTATTAATAGCATATGCACCTTCTATTAGTCTGTTAGCTTCAAGGTCCAGATCAGATCTAGAAACTGTTGTGGGATAGATTCTGGGCTTTGTTTTGCGTTTGGTGCTAGGCGTCTGAAACGGGCCCATTCCTGCCGAGAAATAGAATCACTTATTTCATTACGTGAAGCCAAAATATGAAAACTACGAAAAACGATGTTGTTTTTCATCATGTACAAAACGAATGGCCTCATTAACGCCATTACGCGCTTTGATTTCGATGTTTGCTTGTTAAGGATTTCAACTAAAGCTAAGTTGTCTACGAAAAACTTGATCTTCTTATTTTTAAGCCGCCTTCCCCATATGCTAATCGCCAATACAACTGGAATAAATTCTAAGCAAGTGATATCCCTCGTAATCTCCGAATTAGACCATGCTTCGGTCCATGACATGTGGACCCATTCCCCCGAAAAATAAGCCCCACACCCGATTGACCCACAGCTGTCTGTGTACAGCTCTAGTACATCATTACTACTCCAATCTGATTCCGGAAAATAAGTTTTCCCATTGTAAGACTGTAAAAACGAAACCCACACGCCTATATCTTCCTTAACTTCCTCTGTTAATCGTATTACATGGTGGGGTTGTTTTGCCTTAACTGTCAAATCATACAAACGACGATTGAATGCCCTCGCACTTCGAATCGCCCTAGAAAAGAAATTGAGCGAACCTACGAGAGATTGCAACATTCTCAATGTAATTTTGTTTTGCCCTAACATATGTTGAAGTTCAGATAGTAAAGCTTCTAGTTTTTCCTTAGGAATACGGACAACCATCTCGTCGGTGTCTATTACATACCCTAGAAATATCAGAACCGTTGTTGGCCCTTTTGATTTTTCCATTGCTATAGGAACGCCAATTTCGGTCGTTATTTGCAAAAAACTGTCCCGAAGTAGTTTGCATTGATTTGAAAATGCCTTACCGGCAAATATAAAATCGTCAAGGTAATGGTCTAATGTACTTAATCCTGCTCTTTTCTCAACTAACCAATGTAGAAAGGTCGAAAATTTTTCGAAAATGTTGCACGAAATGGAGCAGCCCATCGGAAGGCATTTATCGATATAATACTGGTCTTCAAATTTAATGCCCAAGAGGTCAAAATCTCCTGGGAAAATGGGCAATAGTCTGAATGCACTTTTTATGTCGACAACGGCTAATTCAGCATGAGGGCCTAATTCAGCTATCATTTCAATGACTTTGTCAAAAGACGTATATTGAACTGAACAGAATTTTTCCTCTATAAAATCATTTATTCCAGACCCATCGGGAAATGAAAGGTGTGTTATAAGCCGCCAGGATACTCCGTCCGACTTGGGAACAATACCGATCGGAGACACTTGAAGGTTAGAAATGGGCGGGACGTCAAAGGGGCCTATTATCCTACCAAGATTAATTTCTTTGAGTAATTTTGCTCTAAGTTCGTTTTTATGCTCGAAAGCGGACACTAGATTAGTACTTTCCCTGTAAATTCGAGGCCCATTATAATGAAGTCTAAAACCAAAAGAAAATCCTTCAATAAGCTCGGTTGCTATGTTTTGATGCGGATATGTCTTTAATAATCTAGTAAGTGTGTCGGTTTTGATTGGGGAATACCCTAGGGCCCATAAATCTTTGACCAGAGGTGTTTGGATTTCTGGCAACATTTGGTCTGAAAAATCTCTGGCTAACACCCTGGTCTCTAAACCGAAAGGGCTGGGTTTGACTGACGTTTTCTGAAAACTGGGTATGCTTTTGTTTACACATATAAAATGGATGCCTCTCGGAACAGGTAAAACAAACGTGCTGATATAGACAAGGACTCCTATCACAAACTCCCTTGTAATTAAAATTATAGCATTTATTGATTGCAGATTTATTGACAAAGCTTGTTGATGGGTTATTGTTTGACATGTAAATTAGCCAAAGTTCTTGGTCCACAATGTCCCAAGGTTTGGCTGGATCCATGGCCATTTTGAGTCTAAACTGCTCATCATATTCTTTCCAGCCTAAGCTCTTAATTCGAGAAGCCCCTAAACGGACGGTATCGATATACTTTAAAAGCTCTTGGCATTTTTCTGGGTGGACTGACAGGTAAATGCTCATATAAATAATGAAGGCATCAGTCCACTTTTCTATTGTATTTATGGCATCATGTTTTTTCTCTTTTGTTGTAATAACACCATTAATAAGGACGAGTGATTTTTCGCTCGATTGTGAGCATTTTGTGTCCAAGAGGCTTGCTAAGTCTATGTATTCACCACTTTTAATTTTGTTTTTGTTGGTTTCAGATACATGCAAGCCCAATTTTGCATGAACACTCGTTATTTGTGTTATGTTTGTGGTATTTTCATTTGTGGCCGGAATTGTGCATTGGACTTGTATGTCAGACATGGTACTTGTACCTTGCATATCATTGGGTCCAGTTAAGTTTAAAGGGACCTGATGGACCACGTCTTGTCTAGAACTGGACGGCCCAGGGGCCGGCTGTGCATTGCTATCTTGGGTTGGAACCGACTGACTATCACCAGCTGCTCTATTATTTTCGTGGCTACCACTGGCGTAAGGACTTGTGGTCTTGCGTTTGCTTCTAGATCTTTTCATCTTTGTAGTTATTTTTAAATCTCTCACAAAATAATAAAAAATATATTATGGATGTTGCTTATTTATATTATTTGCTGCTTTTTTAATTTGTTCAATTTAGGTCAAAAATATATATTTATGTTGCGTTTGATGGCATACAAATTGACCATGCCTTTATCTGGGAAAAAATTTCTCAAGAATGAATCTAAAGCAATCCTGGAATATTTAAGCTTAATAATAACCAATTATTAAACAAACAGCTTATTTTTCATTAAACAAACATAAAATAGCAAGATTTTATCAAAAGAAATTTTCGATGTTGAAGATTTTTCAAATAAGATGCGTGATGCGATGCTAACCTTTTGACTGCAGGAATGAGAGGGACCGGAAATTAAAAATTTTTGCTATTTATACTATGTAAGGGAGATAATTCACATAAATATATATTGATTTTCTACACATGCATGAAAAGCGGAATAACTCAAGTCGCTTCATGATAAATCTATCTATTCGAATATGCGAATAGATACGATTATGTCTTACTTATATATATATGTCTTTTGGGGATTACATTGCATTGTTAATTCATGAGCTTTATCCAATAAACTGATTGATTGATTGATAATATTATAGTGGAATTGCTGCAACTTTAGGACATATGAAATTGCAAGACTATTATTGATCATTATTGTTGATAAAAATACATTATTGTAAGCTGATGTTTATTTTTATAACATTATTTATTTGCAAAATATCAATTTAAATGTGGATTTATATGTGAATTGTGTCCTACATTGTATGTTTAATATGTGTGTGTATTAGCAAGTTAAGTATAAATGTTTTTTTTCTTTCAGACAAAGAGCCATATAAAGCTAAAAGTTGATAAAAGTCATCAGTATCTGCAATTTCAAGATATGGATAAATGCTGACTGTGCATATATAATTCTCACTGAAACTGGATATATCTAGCATCAGAATAGTGTTTACCTTTACAGAGAGCTTTATTCTTCTAACTAAGGCATGTAAGGAGTCCAAAAGTCTATAGAAATTATGAAAATTTGTTTTGAGCAGCTACAAAATATATAAACATCCTAGGATGATGTGAAAAAGATTGAGTAAAAATCATGAATCAATATGTTGTGTAAAAGAATGAGTTCAGTGGTGAATTTAATATCAAGTGAAATATTAAAAAATAAATGTGATATAAGAACTTTTTTTGTTTGTTACTCTATATATTTTTTATTGATGATGGATCCACACAACATCATATCTTCATAAACATCAAGGCAAATACAGAGCAGAACAATACATTAATGAAGAAAGCTTTGTCTGGACCCATATTGGACATACAAGTATAATAGTTGACTAGACACACAAAGAAAAAGAAAACACATGCAAGTGTCAATGCAACATACCATGTGTAACAGCTCAAGTGCAAGAAAGAATAAAATCACATAGTTCCAATCTATTTGCCAAATGAAGTCTATAAAAAAATGATAAAAGACTAACAAAAGATGAAAGCTGTAAATTCTCCATAAGTTTTTTTTTTATTTCATGTATTTAATAAGATTTTGTGGCATGCATATTTACTCAATTCACTGTAACAAAGTATTTTATTAATTATCCTTTCAATTCATCATAGTACAAGCATCTTATTCCTCAGCTGTTTACAATAGATATATATTACAAGTTATCCAATGTAAATAGATTGACTGACAAATATCATAAGCAATGATTATACTATTTGACATGTTAAAGATTGTCTACATGTATTTCAATATATGTTATACATGTAAGTTTCAATTATGAATGTAACCTTGTCAATGAAATGACATTTGACCAATTAAGATTATTTAGAGGCAGGTTATGCCCCCTATCATTTAAAAAAAATCACTAGTACTTGTTTATTAAAAACAAAACATTGGGTTAAATAATATTTACATATAAGTCCAATAGGGTTATTTTTATCATTGTACCCATTTTCTTTGTACATATACATGTAACATGTTGGTGACATTTTTGATGCATTTTAGTGAATCAATATGTAAATTGATATGATGATTGCTATGTAATGTTATAAAGATTACTTTAACTAATTATTGAACAATAATAAACATGCTACCATTGAAATGGTATTAATGTCTAAAAATATTGTCCAAAATACCAAGTATGTGTTCAATAGAAAATGCATATTTTCAAACATAATTGCTGCTATAAGAATATTATGTCTGTAAAAATGTTAGTTATTCTACAAAAGTAATAATAAAAGATAACTTGTTTTGTTATATCAATCTATTTCCCACACAAAAAAGTTGCAGAGCTTTATGTCTCTGGTCCATCAATCAGTCCTACACATCACTTTGTTATAATAAAAATGACAAAGTTCCAGACAATAAATATTGCTCCGCCTGACGCACCAAGACTCATCAGAGGCGCTCTACCAAAAAAATTGAAAATGCCAAACATAATATAATTATGATGAGCATAAAACAATAAAACCAAAAATACCAAACAGGGGAAGAAAATTATTACTTAATTTTTCTAACAATGTCTGGGGTAAGAAGAATCTAGGGGTTTAGACAATATTGAAAATTAAACATATAATTTAAAGCTATAAATGAAACTCCACTTATACTACTGAACACAAACAAAACATGGTTTGCAAGAACTACTCCATATATAGATATGCATGTTACCAAAAAATCTAGAAAAGCAAAGTTTTGTCGGACTGTTGACCCAATATTTATGTTGAAAACCCTGATAATAGTTCATGAACAAGTAAACGGATATTTCTAAAAAGTACATCATATGTTGTGCTTTCTACCAGGATTCCATCTGCAAATTATAGTGTGAATAATCACCCATTAAACTGAAATCCTGATATACATGTTCAAATGGTGATAAGGCTGTCCCCATCTGTTAGTCAAGTTAGTCAACACAACCCTTAAACATCTGAACAAAATTTATCGAAACTTGGTATGCAAGAAGTTCATCATATGAAATCGTGCATAAATTACCATGTATTCATTAGCCACAAATTTGGGACACAATTAAATTTACCAAAATACCAAGAACAACAAAACAGAATTCCATAGAACTTGGAATTGAAGAAGTATAACACTTATAGTTGAATCATTGATTTACCAGAGTACATAATTATAAAGCTAATTTTTTACTCCAATACCATAATATGAACTGCACACAAGGGTTATATCATAAATATACAGCCTTGTCCAAATACACAAAACAGGAAATGCTTTCCAAAATTAAGTATAAAAAAAGATATAGATTAAATGTGCAACATAAGACAAAGCCCCACAAAACAGTAACTGATTTATCAAACACCAGATTAACGAAATCTCCATCCTTGAAATCAGCATTCAATAGAAACTAAAATGTGTCGCATTTATTTGCAACAGAATACCCAGCAGAAATAAACAAATTTATGCAACTCAAAGACATGCTACAAGAAATCCTTAAAATATTTTCAAGATATGAAATATGGTACGCTGCCTAGTTGAGTCATTTAAAGAAAAAATGGTGGGTTAAACCATGTTATATGGTGACAAACATTCTTCATCCATTGGATATAAAGTTCCATTATAAAAGAAAACATTCTGACTTCCGAGTTGTCAGTACCAACGGTACTTTGATTAAAGTGTGTTATTGTTTGTGCTTTGTACAAGATAAACAATAGGAGGAAGGTTTGGCCCAAAAAACTATTTTAACCCCGCCACATTTTATATTTGCCTGTCATAAGCCAGGAACCCTTGTCAAAGCTTTTGTTTGTCCTTGTCAACTTTCTGTTTTTGTTTTATGTCAAGAAATTGGTCTTTCGTTGATAATCTAGGGATTTGTTTGAATCTTATGTATTGTATTTTTAGTCCTGGGCCAATGCAAGACAGTGAGAAGTGACCTCTGGTCATGTTGGAAACTGCTGGCTGTTTTCCATTGTGATTTTTTAAATTGCCGTTTCTTTAATTTTGGTTGTGTCGCGTACACTTATACCACATCTCTTTATTGTCTTTTTATTGTTTTTTAATCATATCTACACATATATTTATAAATGAGTATATTGCAAGGCGACAACCTTAAACAGTTTAAAAGAAGCGGAGTTACCAATGGGGAATCCGAATGTCAAAAGTCCGAAAGGGCAGAGACAAAACTAGTAAACACCAACAAGTGTTAGGTTTGACAACATTCATGTAATTGCGCTAAAGTAAATATCCAACTCGAACTCTAACTCGATCTCCAACTTGAACTCGAGTAGTAACTCGATTTATATTGCCATAAAAATCACTGTTTTCGAGTTAGCTCAAATTTCAACTCGAACTCGAAAAATAACTCTAACTCGAACTTTTACTCTGACTCGAACTCGAACTCAATGATTACCTACACCCCTTAACTTGACTCTACTTAACATGTTTCTCACTTTCGCTTATAGTAGCACCATTGTCATGCTTGTCATTTATAGACGAGATATTAAAGTGTATTCTATTGTGTATGTCAGAGAACATGATATAAAAGTCACAAATTTCAAACCAAGTTACATATTGGAATAATAATGGAGACATAATAAAATAATCAACAGTGCTAAAACTTTTACAAGTAGTGCTATCTATATTAAAACGAAAGAATATGGAATATGTGCCAGAAAAACACGATCCACATATTGAAATGATTTTGATAAATGTACATAAACAAAATTTCACTGCGTGTGAAGCGCTTTTCTGGATTAACCTTAATCAGACACGCCAGGAGTAGAAAACTTGGAAAACCGGTAGAATATTAAATTTGATTAAACAAACACAGAAGCCAAAAAATATGTATTTATCAGAGTGTAGTCTACCGTTAACTATAAATAAAGAACACCTTTTACAAAGTTCTGTTAGCTTTAACCTTAGTTTTAACCCATATGGATTAGGTGTCACTTCATCTTTGTTAAATTGTTTAAGAGTAATACCCATGCGATTTAAAAATATTCTCAGCTAATTCATCATCTACAATGTTACAATGTATATCTTCTAACAAATTTTCGTCAGGAGCCGTGGTCTTGAAGTTTTAGGCTAATTTATGAAATATACTTTGATTTTAATATGCTGAATATTATTTTTTTTTAGCTAATATGGCCATGGGTACAAACAAATTTATTTATTAACAATTAACCACAATAATCACTGTTTGCTCTTTTGTTTGTTTTTGCATTCCTGTTTGAACGTTTTTGAGTACTCTTCCTACAAATCTTTTGTTGTTCGACCTTCAAGTTAATCAAATACAGCAGATCAGGGATTACTCCTTGAAATACATGTTTGCATATCCAGAATAAGTTAATAAATTATTTTCATACCGCATAGGAATTTTTCCTTTAGACACCAATGGTTCGATAACCTCTGGTTGTTGACAAGAGTTTATCCAGCTAAGGGTCAATACAAGTCTTAAAGTCAGACTTGTCTGACACTTTTATTTACTAAATACTATATCTTAATTGTCTAAATTCAAATTTTTAAAATAGTTGAAAACATGGTTTTATCCCTTGTATTTCACATGGTCAATATCCTCGGTGCTTAATACCGCTTCCCTGTTCGAACGTTTTTGAGTACTGATCTTTCACTACTTTTGGTCTCCGACCTTCCTATGTTTTATTCAAATGCTACTGATAGGATGTTACTACCTCACTGGTGTTAGGAATTAACATGACAATAAAGTTCCAGACAATCAATTTTGCAGAGATTAATCCCAAAATTGGAAAAAAAAATATTTGGGTTGATTTTATTTGATCCTTATTTTATTTATCCGCCGAGTTTAAACTAGAGGCTCCCAGGAGCCTGAATCGCTCACCTGATCTCTTATGCCAAAGTTTGAATAAATTTCAGAAACTTTCAAGTATACAAAGTTGCAAAACAATCCTTTCAGTGGTTTCAGAGAAGATTTTTGGAAATCAGTTTAAATTAATAGAAAAAACAGTTTAAGGGCAATAACTCCTGTCAGGACCTTTTGATGCTGAACAAGAAAATTTGCTTCCGATTTTCTTTATACTTTTTGAGTTATAAGCCAAAAACAATGGTTTGACCCCCCTGTTCTATTTTTAGCAACGGCGGCCATGTTAGTTGGTCGACATGTATATAATTCACAAACTTGGTAGAGGACATCCTAAAGATCATGTATACCAAGTATCAATGCAATCCCTTCAGTGGTTTTAGAGAAGAAGATTTTTCAAAATCAGTGTAAATTAATGGAAAAAAAACAGTTAAAGGGGAATAACTCAAACGGCTGATCTGACAATTTAGACCCTGAAATCATTTTTTTAGATCTCAATGAGCTTAACAATTCTGCAATGCTAACTTTTCCTCTAGCTCTAACGGTTTTCAAGATATAGTCCAAAAACTGCAAAAATGGTCAATTTTGATGATTAAAGGGCATTAACTCCTATAAGGAGTCGTTTCACAACTTCGACTCAATGGAGAGATTCGTAGAGCTTTTGATGCTGAACAAGGAGGGTTGCTTCGGATTTTCTCTATCTTTTATACTTTTTGAGTTATAAGCCAAAAACAATGGTCTGACACCCCTGTTCTATTTTTAGCAACGGCGGCCATGTTGGTTGGTCGACATGTATATAATTCACAAACTTGGTAGATGACATCCTAAAGATCATGTATAGCAAGTATCAATGCAATCCCTTCAATGGTTTTAGAGAAGAAGATTTTTCAAAATCAGTGTAAATTAATGGAAAAAAACAGTTAAAGGGGAATAACTCTTAAACGGCTGATCTGACAATTTTGACCCTGAAGTCATTTATGTGTAGATCTCAATGAGCTAAACAATTCTGCAATGCTAACTTTTCCTCTAGCTCTAACGGTTTTCAAGATATAGTCCAAAAACAGCAAAAATGGTCAATTTTGATGATTAAAGGGCAATAATTCCTATAAGGAGTCGTTTCACAACTTCGACTCAATGGAGAGATTTGTAGAGCTTTTGATGCTGAACAAGGAAGGTTGCTTCGGATTTTCTCTATCTTTTATACTTTTTGAGTTATAAGCCAAAAACAATGGTCTGACCCCCCTGTTCTATTTTTAGCAACGGCGGCCATGTTGGTTGGTCGACATGTATATAATTCACAAACTTGGTAGAGGACATCCAAAAGATCATGTATACCAAGTATCAATGCAATCCCTTCAGTGGTTTCAGAGAAGAAGATCTTTGAAGAAAAGTTAACGGACGACGGACGACGGACGACGGACGACAGACGGACGGACGACGGACGGACGACGGACGCTTAACGATGACAATAGCTCACATGACCCTTCGGGTCAGGTGAGCTAAAAATACTTCATACTCTATGCTTTTATAAACGTTGCATTTATCTTGATTCTTCAATATTACATTCAAAGCCACTGTGCATCTCGAAATGAAGGCAATTCCGGATTTTTAATTTCACTTAATCCGAAGCCAATTTCAGTCGCCTTCTTGCACATGTGAATTTTTTTGCTGACTCAGTATATTTCAAAAAGTATCATCCTACATGTATCAGTAGCAATTGAATATATGCTGAAAATGCACATTTCAATGTGAGATGGGTATATCCTAATTCAACAATTAAATTGACCAGAATAAATTTCGTTTTATCTTGAATTTGTGTTTCTTGTGCAATATGCATTTCATCTGTGAGAATACAAATAAAAATATCACATTTAACATTCTCAGGTTGTTTGCAAATAAAGATAATAACAAAACTACCGAACTTGAATGATCAATCTCATTGTCCTGAGAAAATAACAAAAAAGAGTCAGTCATACCGGAGAATTGGTGGATCGCAATGGTCCTGACTTGGTGCAGGCATTTCAAACGAAAAGGTGGGTAATATTTACAAACAATTGTGGACTTGATTAGGTAAACAAGAGGCACACAAACTGATTACTATTGTAAACACATTTTTAGCTAGACAGACGATAACGAGATTTAAAACAAATGTCCGCGACCCGTCTTCCATAAACAAGGGACAATTTGAAAAGTCTTAAATAGTAGACAGCCTCAGCTCTTAATCTTGCATTGGCCCAATATTAAAACTTTAATACATTAGAATCAATTCCAACTCATCATTATCAGCGAAAGACGGGTTTGTCACAAGGTAAAAATATGGGAGGATCGGGGGAGGTTGCTAAAGTTTGATTTTAATTTTCTTTAACAACATACCTGTCTTTGGATAATCAGTTTAAACGTATTCATTTTGGAAGCCCGGTACATTCTTTTACGAATCCTCTACAGAATAAAAGGTGCAAGTGGAATTTGAAATTGTGTATGATTAGCAGCAGAAGCTATTGGGTTTGCATCGTAAAAATTAATTCCATGTCTGTCTCTAACGTAAGTGTCTATTTACATGAAATTCAGTAAGGACTCGTGAGCGGCGGAAAAGGTTATTCACGTACATGGAAATGGTTAATAACACACTTTGAAAAGGGAAAAACGGATTGAAAATAGAAGAGGGTATGTTTGAGTATCATTTTTCTGTTCCCATTTCAATTAAATATTAAATGCCATGGCTCACGGAACACTTGAAACCATTCCCTTTCTTAAGATGCAAGATATTTTTCGATAGAATGTTTCAGTTTTCTTCCAACTTAATGACAAAATGATGTTACCAAAAAAATTAACGATAAAACATATTTTTCTCTAACGAAATTACCCTTTTAAAGAATATAATGTGCATGCATGCACGTGCTTTTAAGAATATGAATACCAAAACCCCGTTTTCTTATAGGCATGAATCTTATGATTAAAGTTATACCCGAAAATTAAAATAACGCCGTCTGAAAAGGTTATCAACCGGTAACGCATATAAAAATGGTCAAGAAACAACATATGATTAATGCTGGAGAAGATAATTAAATGGCTGTTTTTCATTGTGATTGTTTAAATTGCCGTTTCTTAAATGTTGGTTGCGTCGCGTAAACTTATTCCACATCTCTTTATCGTCTATATAACGGTAAATCTTTCTCATTCCGAAAGAATCAACAGCCTGTGTAACTCAATTTGTAAATCTACTAGTCAGTGTCCATGTAACAAATGAGAAATCACCGGAATACTAAACAACTAATAACAACTAATAAATCACGTGCAAGCAAAATGATTTAGCATGAAGTGGAACTTGTCTGCAAGAATATGTCTGAGTTTGAAAACCGATGTTCCTTTATTTATTTTTTGAGACCTCTCATAAATTGCACCGACGTCCATTGGACATAGCAAAATCGGAGGTAATGCCTAATATGGTGAATGGTTTTTATCTTAACTTTAGGCTAAAGAAATATTTTCTTTGCTAAAATATGTTATAACTATTATATATTTTTTTTTCAAAGTATTGCAATAAAAAGTTATTCTATGGAAACGGTGCTACACTGGTAGGTCTTAGAAGACAAAGACGACATTTTAACGTTATTGTACATTCAAATACGGAAGAAAGGACGTTTAAAGACTGCCGGGCAAAAAGGGTACAAATCAAATTGAATCGTTATTTTCTACCAAGACTTACTTTGTCATCAATGAGTCTAAGAAAAAGAACAAATTTACAGAAGACCAAATAATCGACATGTTCAACTTTCTTATTGACAACATATTTGTTCAGTTTGGTGGACGTGTTTTTCAGCAAACAATAGGGATTCCAATGGGCACTAATTGTGCACCTTTGCGTGCTGATTTGTTTCTTCATTCATATGAAGCAGACTTCTTGAAATCTCTTCTAGACAAAAAAGACCGTAGACTAGCTCTCTCTTTCAACCTCACGTTCCGTTATATTGATGATGTCCTTTCACTAAACAATTCTCGATTTGGTGACTTTCTCCATCTCATATATCCACAGGAGCTTGAGATAAAGGACACAACGGATTCTAGGAAGTCTGCTTCATATTTAGATCTACATCTCGAAATTGACTCTTAAGGAAGACTTTCAACAAGGCTCTATGACAAACGTGATGACTTCAACTTTCCAATCGTCAACTTTCCCTTCTTGTGTAGCAACATTCCGTCCGCTCCAATTTATGGAGTTTACGTATCTCAATTGATTCGTTACTCCAGAGCGTGCGGGACTTACATCGATTTCCTTAGCAGAGCGACACGTCTGACACAAAAATTGCTCACACAGGGCTATGTTGCTCCTCGGTTGCTGTCTTCACTCAAGAAATTTTACGGAAGACATCATGCACTTATAGACAAATAAGGGATTTCGATCTCTCAGATGAGTCCAGATGTTGGTTTGTCATAGGGTGTTGTTTTGTCTTCCTTTACCGGATTTGACACGCTGAATGGACTATTGGCAACGCGACGGGTGTGCTATAGCAAGCAGGAACTGCTTACTCTTCCGGAGCACCTGAGTTCACTCTTGTTTCGACTGGAGTTCGCGTTGTTGATTGATATTCAGTTGTTTTGTGTTTCCATGTTTTACATGTTGTCTGTTTTTGTCCCGTTCTTGTTGGTGTTTACTAGTTTTGTCTCTGCCCTTTCGGACTTTTGACATTCGGATACCCCATTGGTACCTCTGCTTCTTTAAAAATCCTGCTTTGAATTAATAAGTCGGGAATCCTAATTTATGAACACATTTTATCATCTTTGAAAACATGTACAGTGTCTTCGGCTATTTCGTCAACTATTTCAATGCGATATTAAGCATATTGAAACATGACAACCATTGTTTTAGAATAGAAAGTATTTATCAAATTCATTTTACACATGTATAACCCGAAACACAAAATGTGTCCATTTTAAAAATCTGTTTCTGTGACCCTTATAAATCGAAGAAAATTCCTTGTCAAAAGTTAGTTTCAACCTCAACCAGATTGTCAGCACCATGCATCAATATCAGTTTATATCCTTCATTTAAGAATTAAGAACTACACTTTTTTCAGGTAAAATACCAATAAGAAAGAAAACAAGACTATGGCTCTACCGACCAAAGCAAAAATATGGCACTAAAAGACAATCATTAGCAGAAACCACCATTGAACCTACGTGTATATCAACAAAAATATCGCTAAGAATAAGAGTCTGAAAATAAAGATACAATGATAGAATATTCGAGTGTTGCTATTTTAAGGATGGTCACTCTTCATGTTTCAGGATTTTTTTTATTGTATGAATGGTGTGCGCCAAGGAGAAAATTTGTCACCTTTTCTTTTCACTATTTTTCTAAACGACTTAGAAAAATATTTTGAAGAGCTCCATGTCCTTCCTTTAAATTTAAAGTCAAAGAGAAGATTCAAAGCTCCCTACGTATTTTTATAAAACTTTTTATATTGTTATATGCCGATGATACGGTAATTTTTGCTGAATCATTTGATGATGAGGCGAAGAAGAAATTAGCGGAGCAATCACAAAAATCATTATTCGCAATATATAAGAAGATAAGAAATCATAAGTTTCCGATTGATATTCAATTGAAACTATTTGATTCATTAGTTGAGCCTATCCTGCTATATGGTTCTGAAGTATAGGGGTATGAAAACACTGATGTGTTAGAAAGAGTACATCTTCAATTTTGCAAAAGAATACTCAATCTGAGACAGTCTACCCCCAACTTCATGGTATATGGTGAGTTAGGCCGATATCCTCTTTGTATAAAAGTCAAGCTTAGAATGATTTCTTTCTGGTGTAGATTAGTATAGAACGAAAGGAAGCTTAGCAGCATCCTTTACATACTATTGTACATGTATGATCTGCAACTGAATGAAAATCAAAGCTTTAAATGGATATCTAGTAAAAAATCTGTCTTAAGATTTGACAATACAGGTCTTGGATCTATTTTTACTAACCAAATCCAAGTAGAACTTTGTACTCTAAAACCTATATTATTTTAGCGTCTTAGAGACCAGTTCATTCAGAAATGGTTCTCAGATATAGAAAACTCATCTAAGGGTCAGCTGTACTCCTTATTCAAAACAAACTTTTGCTTTGAAAATTACTTATTAAGGTTAACGGAGTTTGGAAGAACTCAGATATCTAAACTGAGAACTTCCAACCTTAAGTTGTCGGTTGAAACTGGGAGATGGTCAAACATTCATAGAGAAGCAAGAGTTTGTTCACTTTGTAGGGATGGAATCGGCGACGAATTCCATTGTTTATTTAAATGCCAAAATGACTATGTTAAACAATTGCAACAAAAACATATACCAAGGTATTATTTCATAAATCCAGATAAAAACAAGATGAGTGGTATGTTGTCTCTTTGTAATGTTAAACTTTTAACAAACATAGCATCGTTTGTACATAAACTGAATTGTTATTTTAACTTTATATGCTGTTTGACTAGCTCATTCTGTCATTTGTAATATATGTTATTTTGTCGTCTGTCCTCATGTTACACATGTATGTGTCTGAGTGTTTCAATAAAATCTGAAATCTGAGGATTTCAGTCTGATTTTGGAACTCCTCTAGACTTTGCCTTTACATATTGAAGAAATTTTTTGCACACTGACCCCTACTTTTTATGATATTTCTCATTATATAGACCTTAACAACAAACTGTATAAAATTTCTTGAAATTCTTGATACAACTTCATGGTTTTTAAGGCCAAAAACGTCACAATGTTAAAGTTATGTAAAATCTAGAGGAGTCTGATTTCCCGCCAATTTTTTGACGTCATCATCTCGAAAACGAGCATAGTTGTTTTTTTATATTTGTTGTTCTGAAAATCGCGCATTAGAAGCAATATATAAAAACTAGAGGCTCCCAGGAGCCCGAATCGCTCACCTGATCTCTTATGCTAAAGCCTCTTACCTAGTGTGCAACATTGTCTAGATGTACTTGGTAAGTAACATTAAAGAAACTAGTTAGGATAGAAAACTTTTTAGACCAAGAATACAAAGCTTTCCATTTGAAAAAATTAAAACAAACATATAAAGGCAAATTGATTTGAAAAACTTAAAAGGATGATCTGACAATTTTGACCCTGAATTCATTTTTGTAGATCTTAATGAGCTGAACAATTTTGCAATGCTAACTATTCCTCTAACTCTTATGGCTTTTAAAATAAAGTACAAAAACTGAAAATCCGGAGATTTTGGTAGAGCTTTTGATGCTGAAGAAGGAAGGTTGCTTTGGATTTTCTCTATCTAATACTTTTTTAGCTATAAGCTAAAAACTATGGTCTGACCCCCCTGTTCTATTTTTAGTAACAGCCGCCATGTTGGATGGTCGACGTTCACAGATTTTACAAACTTGGTAGAGGACACCCTAAAGATCAATTGAACAAAGTTTCAAAGCAATCCCACCAATGGTTTAAGAGAAGAAGATTTTCAATAATCAGTTTAAATTAATAGAAAAATTAGTTAAAGGGGGATAACTCTTAAACGGTTGATCTGACAATTTTGACCCTGAAATCATTTTAGTAGAACCCAATGAGCTGAACAAGTTTGCAATGCTAACTTTTCCTCTAGCACTTACAGTTTTCAAGATAAAGTCCAAAAACTGTGAAAATGGTCAATTTTGACGATTAAGGGGAAATAACTCCTATAAGGAGTCGTCCGACAACTTTGACACCATGGAGAGTTTTGTAGAGCTTTTGATGCTGAAGAAGGAGGAGGGTTGCTTCGAATTTTCTCTATCTCTTATGTTTTTTGAGCTAAAAACTATGGTCTGACCCCCCTGTTCTATTTTTAGTAACGGCGGCCATGTTGGTTGGTCGACATTAACAAATTTCACAAACTTGGTAGAGGATATCCCAAAGATCAATTGTACAAAGTTTAAAAGCAATCCCACCAGTTGTTTTAGAGAAGATTTTTAAAAGTCAGTTAAAATTGATAGAAAAATCAGTTAAAGGGGATAACTCTTAAACGGTTGATCTGACAATTTTGACCCCGAATCATTTTTGTAGATCTCAATGAGCTGAACAATTTTGCAATGCCAACTTTTCCTCTAACACTTACAGTTTTCAAGATCAAGTCCAAAAACTGTGAAAATGGTCAATTTTGACGATTAAGGGAAAATAACTCCTATAAGGAGTCTTCCCACAACTTTAACTTAATGGAGAGTTTAGTAGAGCTTTTGATGCTGAAGAAGGATGGCTGCTTTGGATTTTCTCTATCTCTGATACTTTTTGAGCTATAAGCTAAAAACTATAGTCTGACCCCCTGTTCTTTTTTCAGTAACAACAGCCATGTTGGTTGGTCGACGTTCACAGATTTCACAAACTTGGTAGAGGACACCCTAAAGATCAATTGTACAAAGTGTCAAAGCAATCCCACCAGTGGTTCAGAGAACAAGATTTTTAACACGAAGCTCCCAGGAGCCTGAATCGTTCACCTGGTCTTAATGTCAACCCTTTGAAGACTTTTGTATAGCTAAATGAGCTGAATGTTTAAGCAATAAAAAAGCTTTTCTCTATCTGCAATAGTTTTCATTCCAAAGCAAAAAACACAATGTTTCACCTTTAAAGGGCCATAACCCCTAAAGGGGTCATCTGAAACTTTCTACCCTAGGAGACTTTTGTAGAGCTAATTAAGCTGAACTTTTAAGCAAGCAACATCTTTTCTCTATCTTCAATAGTTTTCTTTCTATAGACCAAAAACACTATTTTTTACTTTAAGGGGCTGTAACCCCTATACGGGGTCATCTAACAACTTCAACCCAATGAAGACTTTTGTTGAGCTAAATGAGCTGAACATTTCGGCAAGAAACAGCTTTTCTCTATCTGCAATAGTTATCATTCTATAGGCCAAAAACACTACTTTTGCCTTTAAAGGGCCGTAACCCCTATAAGGGATCATCTGACAACTTCGACCCTATGAAGACTTTTGTAGAGCTAAATGAGCTGAACATTTTAGCAAGCAACAACTTTTCTCTATCTGCCATAGTTTTCATCCTATAGGCCAAAAACACTATTTTTTGCCTTTAAGGGGCCGTAACCACTATAAGGGATCATCTGACAACTTCGACCTTATGAAGATTTTTGTAGAGCTAAATGAGCTGAACATTCAAGAAAGCAACAACTTTTCTCTATCTTCAATAGTTTTCATACTATAGGGCAAAAACATGAAAAAAACGCTATTTTTCACCTTTAAGGGGCTGTAACCACCATAAGGGGTCATCTGACAACTTGGACCAAATGGAGACTTTTGTAGAACTTTTGATGCTGAAGCTGTGAGGTGGCATCAGATTTCATTTATCTCTTATACTTTTTGATTTACAAGCCAAAAACAGTAGTCTGACCCCCGGTCTATTTTTAGCAACGGCGGCCATGTTTTTAGACGAATCAAAAATCCCCACACTTATTCTGTGGGGGATACCCTAAAGTATCACCAGACCAAATTTGGTTTGAATCTGTGCAGCCGTTTCAGAGGAGAAGAAGTTTGAAGAAAAGTTAGCGACGACGACGACGACTGACGCCAAGTGATGGCAATAGCTCACATGGCCTTTGGCCCTGTGAGCTAAAAATCAGTCACAATTAATAGAAAAATCAGTTAGAGGGGGATAATTTGAAATGACAATTTTGAGCCTGAAATCATTTTTGTAGATCTCAATGAGCTGAACAATTTTGCATTGCTAACTTTTCCTCTAGCACTTACAGTTTTCAAGATTAAGTCCAATAAAAAGCTTCGCCGAGCGCAGCATAATACGACCGCAACATGTTGAACCCTGTACGTTTTAGGCCCAACATGGATAGTCTATTGCTCTTAACACATGCAGCCCATGGTGGACTGACAAAGGTTATTGATACATGCTTCTCTGATGGACTTTCGACCCAGGGGGTAAAAATATAAATTTTCAATTTTGTATTCTACTCTTCAAAAGAATAATGTTTGAGGAAAAAATAAAAAATGGAATCAGAAATTTTTTAAAAATTATGATTACAGCCCCTTAGGTAATGAGCGAAAAAAATGTGAGGATTACAAAAAAATATTCTTAGATTTAGAATTGCTACTTGGCAAGGATGAACTTGTAAAAATATTTTTTTTAAATCGGACCAGAAATAAAAAAGTAACGATTTTGGCCCCTTTTGGTCCCTAATAACATAACAGTAAAAAAGGGGGACACAAAATATATCTGCTACTTGACAAGAATAAACTTGCCAAAAAATTGTCAAAATCGGGCAAAAATTAAAATGTTTCGATTTCGGCCCCTTTTGGCCCCTTATTATGTAACAGGTGAAAAAGGGGTGGGGACGCAAAAAGAAATTTTCAAATTGGATTCGCTTCTTGACAACTTCACCAAAATAAACTTGCAAAAAAAAAATTCAAAAACAAACTAGAAATAGAAAAAAAGTTTGGATTACGACCCCTTTTAGCCCCTAATTACAAAACAAGTGAAAAAAGGGATGGTCGCAAAAATTATTTCTCAAATTTGGATTCGCTACCTGACAAGAATAAACGTGCAAAATAAATTTTCAAAATCTGACCACAAATAAAAAAGTTTTTATTTTGGCCCCTTTTGGCCCCTAATTACACAACGGGGAAAAAGGGGGCGCAAAAATTCATCAGGTTCATTCTTTTATTGTAAGAAACATTCTTGACAAATTTCCCAGCAATAGGCCATTTAGGACCAAAGTTATGGTGGAAACAAGTAAAATATTTGAATTTTTTGCCCATTTTGGGCCCCTAATTTCGAAACAAACAAAAAAGGGGACCATCAAAATCAATCCCATTCATCCTTGTATGGTAAGAAACATCACTGTCAAATTTAATAGCAATCGGATAACTAGAACTAAAGTTATTGTGGAAACAAACAAAAAAGTAGTATTTTTGGCCCTTTTTGGACCCTAATTTCTAAACGAAAAATGGTGGACCCCAAAAATCAATTCCATTCATCCTTATATGGTAAGGAACATCATTGTCAATTTTATAGCAATCGGATAACTGGAACTAAAGTTATTGTAGACGCACTAAAAAGTTAACAGACAACGATCATACCATAATATGTCCGCAAATTTTTTGCAGTCGTATAAAAACAGTGAAAATGGTCAATTTTGACGATTAAGGGGAAATAACTCCTATAAGGAGTCGTCCCACAACTTTTACTCAATGGAGAATTTTATAGAGCTTTTGATGCTGAAGAAGGGGGGTTGCTTCGTATTTTCTATATTCTTATACTTTTTGAGCTAAAAACTATGGTTTAACCCCCCCCTGTTCTATTTTAAGTAACGGCAGCCATGTTGGTTGGTCGACGTTAACAAATTTCATAAACTTAGCAGAGGACATCTCAAAGATCAAGTGTACAAAGTTTAAAAGCAATCCCACCAGTGGTTTAAGAGAAGAAGATTTAAAAAAATCAGTTAAAATTGATAGAAAAATCAGTTAAAGTGGGATAACTCTTAAACGGTTGATCTGACAATTTTGACCCCGAATCATTTTTGTAGATCTCAATGAGCTGAACAATTTTGCAAAGCTAATCTTTCCTCTAGCTCTTACAGTTTTCAAAATAAAGTCCAAAAACTGTGAAAATGGTCAATTTTGACGATTAAGAGGAAATAACTCCTATAAGGAGTCGTCCCACAACTTAGACTTAATGGAGAGTTTTGTAGAGCTTTTGATGCCCAAGAAGAGCGGTTGCTTCGAATTTTCTCTATCTCTTACACTTTTTGAGCTATAAGCTATAAACTATGGTCTGACCCCCTGTTCTATTTTTAGTAACGGCAGCCATGTTGGTTGGTCGACGTTAACATATTTCACAAACTTGGTAGAGGACATCCTAAAGATCAAGTGTACAAAGTTTCAAAGCAATCCCATCAATGGTTTCAGAGAAGAAAATGTTTGAAGAAAAGTTAACGGACGGACGGACGGACGGACGGGCGATGGACGACGGACGACGAACTCTTAATGATGACAATAGCTCACTTCTAAAAATGTAGTACTAGTTATTATTGCTGACCAAAGTGGTTATACATTGTATTCAAGATGGTGTTATATAAGCACATTCCAGTAATGGATTTAAAACCGCCCCGAAAAACCTCGAAAACCCTCAACAAATATAACACTGTCGGTTTAAAATGATTATGTATTGCGGTTTCCGATCTTCGTTTGATTTTTGGTCAGCAACTTTTAAACTTGAAATGAATGCCCAGGACCATTTCGATCTTCAATTTCTCAGATATGTTTTCCTTTTTTTGTCTTTTCTCATGGACATTTGAGATTGAGATCCCAAGTTCGGTTATTTTGTTATAATCTTTATTATTCATTTGAAAAGTCGTGCGATCTCTATCAAATACATGTTTGCCCTAAAAACGACCTTAAAGGTTTTTTTTTCTTAAATCAACAGTTCGACCTTTTGGGGGACCTTGCTGGACCTTCAATGAACAAGCAAAGGTATTGATAAAGATTACTTGCCATGTACAATGCAGATGTGGTGAGAGCATTCTCATGATTTCTTTAACTGATTAAATGTGCACATAAAAGCCAACAAGAGGCACTGTTGCTAGTGGATTGTTATAGTTTCAGTTACATTCAAAATATCAAGAGATTGCCCTTTGCAGTGTAGCAGAAAAAAATATATGTGGCTGCATGACTCCAGACGACAAATAATACTTCAAAGTTATCCTTACGAGACAAGCGATAGTCATAAGATTAATGCTTGCTTTCGCGTTTTTATTCAGTCTATAGACGGAATAATCTGCCTACTGTATTCTTTATTTGCTATTATTTCTTTTCAAAATATGATCAAAAGTCAAAATTCAACGCTATATAAAACATATATGCATGTTTTAACGACACACAACCAATTTAAATAATTCCTTTGCAATTTACAAAACGAACTATTTAATGACGAGCACCACAACTAGAACATACATGAATATCTTTCTGTAACTTGCTTGGTCGTGTACTCTACTTAAAAATACATTTGCTATTTATTGGTTTATGCTAGGTTCCTTTCTGTTCCATTTGTAAAATTCAATTCACAATATACTTTGGTGAGGATATATGCTGGAAGAGTACATTTTTATCGAAGGGGTGTTTACATTGAATTTTCTTCTGTGCCATTCAGGGGGGGGGGGGGTGTCACGAGAGTGTTATTAAACTTTGAAAACATCTGCACAACACACTGACATTGCAAACATAAATTATTTTGTAAACATTTTTAACAATACTAAATTCAAAGAAAACCAGCATATTGTTCTATTTAAGAACCTATATTCTAGTATTTCGCTTGCCTGTTAACGCTTTAGCACTTTGAATTTTTGCTTTGCAGCAAGAGAGGATCGAAACGATATAATTTCCAGTAAATGGGTCGAACATTATATGCACAATACTTCCGTAAATGGGGCATTAAAATGTTAATGGTATACATTATTCTTTTTAACAAAACCATGCATGACTCAATATTGTTTTATTAACAGTTTAAGCTGGAGCTTGAGTAGTGGTAGTAGTGACGTGACCAAATTTTTGTACCAAAGATTGGAAGCTGAAATAAAAAAAAAGATTGGTATATTTGTGACTGAAAGTCTTGTTGTATATACAACATGTTCTAGGGGTATTGCCGGCAGTGTTAACGCCACAAAACTGTAGATTTTATCAATAAGCTGTTGTTCACCACTTTGTATCATTGTAAATTTCTTTGTTTAAAATCAGGTACTATCTCGAGGTGGTGATACTTTGTCATAATGTGATGATACTTCTTCATTATGTGATGATACTTCTTCATTATGTGATGATACTTTGTCATCATTTGATGATACTTCTTCATCAAGTGGTTGTACTTTATCATTATGTTGTAATACTTTGACATTATGTGGTGATACTTTTTCATTTATGTGGACTCTTTGAAAGTCTCGTTTCTCTGTCGTTAATTACCCAACATGGCTATTAGTTATGATACTGGAAACCATTTTACCAAATCTGAGCATTAGATTACATTGCATCATTTCAAGCAATATTGCAACCTTTTTGCACTTTGTTCACTCCCAGAAACAATAAAAAAATAGCATGTACAAACATATAACAATAGACAATAATGAGATGTGAAATAATGAAAGCAACACAATTTCAAAATATTTGCTGCAATTAAAAAAAAATAAAAAAAAATGGACAAAAGTGACAGTCATTGACATCGACCTTTTTTATGTACAAAATATGTCATAGAACTCAACACATTTCGTCATATTTTTTTATTACGTAATACGTAATATGTTTTATAACAATCGTTGTCATTTCCCAAAATTCAAAATTGACCAATGAAAGTCAGCTAACAATCAACTAAAACACCGTTTTGTATCATCCGATTTCTATATATGTACATGTATTCAAATACACGGATATTGGATAACCACATATAGTTTTACCCTTGTACGTCCGACCGTCCGTCCGTATTTTTGTCCGTAACACTACTGGTAAGCTCTTGGTTAAGGTTTATTACTTCGCTACCAGATGTTGGAGGTCAATGATATTTCACCACTTGATGCGTACCGGGTAGGACTACTTTACCCATTAGAAATTAGATCACCATGGTTAAGTTCTTGATTAATTTCCGTTATTTGAATACTGGATGTTTCGGATCAATGATATTTCACCACTAGGTATGCCTTGGGTAATGTGACATCACCCACTAGAAATTAGGTCACTGTGACCTAAATTTTACACATGAATCATTTTGGTTTAGTTCTGAAACAATTTTTTGATAAAGGGTTATATCTCTGATAGTTCATGTTTGGAGAAAATGAGTGGACCATCCTGTGGCTCATAGACACATTTTCTAGTTATAAATTATTCATACCTTCGACAAACAAGAGGACATGCATTTTGAAATAGGTGATCCGCCTTTACTACGATATGGCATTGGCCTTCACATTGCTTTTCTGTCGCTTCTGCTCCAACAATTGCAACTATCTGATCAATCAGAAGTTTTATTTCATTCCCTTGGAAGATACCACCTGTACAAAGGTACATAATATAAATAGATTACATTACAAAATACAAACAATTAAGAGGTTCTAGTGAGCCTGAATCGCCCACCCGACTTAAATGCCTAAATCCAAGGATATAGACGAACACATGTTTTCAAGAAATTAATACGTTCAAGTTCATAAGATGTTATAATCTTACAACTTTGTTGAACTTTATACTCCAATTACATGTATCTTATCTTTCAACAATCTTAAGATTTTTATTTTGTATTGATTGCTAGCTATAACGCTATACAGGAAATGCTTTGTTTGTACGTCTTCATGTATGTTTTGCTTAAATGAGCTGTAGTACATTTATTATGCTTTGCTACTGTGTACAATGTACATGTGCAGGTTTTTTTATTTCATGCATATTCACCTACCATCACCAAAGAAAGTATCAAGCACCAGTCTTTTTTCAATTGGATTTGAGAGTACCATTGGAATAATCACCAACAAGGCTACAGCTATCTTCATTTTTATGATTGGCTGAAAAGAAAAGTTTTCAGGAAGTGAATCTAAATGGTACTGAAAACCCAGTTGCCTGAAGGCAAGATAGTCAAAAGTGTTGAATATTCAAAAAGTCTAATGGTCTGAGGTCCGGATAATCCTTCTGTAAATGCAATATGCAAGTCTTATAACTGTTTAGCCTTCAAAACCACACAATTTGTTTGTTTCCTTAGTTTGAGCTTGTGCTTTTATGTGTGTCTGTGTTTTATCTGGGTAAAAAATGACGAAAGTACAATGTAGGTCTAACACAGTCTTGTTGCTGTTCCACTCCGTTCGAATGGCCGTTCATTACTACAAATGTTGGTTACGCAATTTTTGAGTTCTATGAACCTGTAACACCATTGATGCCGTTGATAGCTAAAACACTAACCTACCGCATTATCGTGTCAAAAAGAAATATAAATATTTGGTTAAATGGTGTTTTTATCAATCTAAGAGTGATTATATCTGTTCTAGAGTTTCATACTCATTTAGTAAAGCATTTTTAGTAATGAGACTAAAAAAAGTTACATTTTTGGACTGATGCAGAAACTTTGACTGCCCTAGATTATTTGTTAGATAATATTTACATACGTTTTTGTAAAAAGAAATATCGCCAAATCATTGGTATTCCTATCGGTACTAATTGTGCGCAACTTGTAGCTGACCTCTTCGTAAACTGTTATAAATCACAGTTTATGGCAAAATTACACAAAAAACCAACAAACACATCCTGATCGAAATTTTATTTATACTAGTTATTAGACGACATTCTTGCACTCAACAATTCTTCACTTTCTAATTTTATTACAGATATCTTTCCTTCCTTCTTGAACAAATCTTACGTCTCTGGTGATAGATGTCCAATTTTGGACTTGATTTAAGTATTATTGACGGAAATTACAAACCAAAGTATATGATAAACGTGACAACTTTGCCTTCCCTGTTATAAATTTCTCATTTTTTAAAGGAGATATTCTACTGGCGCCGTCATACAGCGTTTACATTTCACAGTTAGTCAATAGTGAGATATGCTCGAATCTGAAGTGGTGTTTCTGATTTTAATAATAAAAACCGTTTTATTACTGAAAAATTATTAAAAAAGTTTATCGGTACCACAAGTTAGTAAAGACTTTTTTTCTTAATTCCTCTACAAGTATTAATCTCTTATTGAGAATTTAATTGTTCACGTTGATTTCTGACAGTGAAGGGAATTTCATATCCTGATTTTTTTATGTTTTTTTTTATATAGCTCAAAAGTTTACAAACGATTCATTTGAAATGAAAAAAAAAATGCTGCATAGGATATTAATTAAATATCTTGGTTAAATCTTTGAATTGAGCGTTTTTGGCAGAAATATTGATAACTTGATACTTTATATTTAAAAATTTCCATAAGTTTTTTTTACTAATTGTCCTTTTTAAGCATCATTGCGATCAAGCATTTCGGTTGTTTGTGATGCTTCTCCACAAAATCATTATTGTTTAGAGTGTTGTGACGGGTTTAAAATCAATAGGTTTGATTTTTTATGAATCAGTCGATTAATGATTCTCAGCTATCTGTCAGCTACAGAGAGTGTTCTTTAAAGTTCATTTACCGTCCATTTGTTTTTTCTTTTTGTCTTTCGTCTGATGTTCTCTCTAGTGGAATTGAACTTTGATCAATTTGATTTTATTGTGTGTTTAGTTTTGTGCTTTGTCAAGGAATATTGAAAGGGGGAAGCTTGGTTTCAAAAAACTAGTTCGTCCCAGCCACATTTTATATATGCCTGTCCTAAGCCTGGAATCATTAACAAAGCTTTTGTTTGTACTTGTCTTTTGTCTCTTGTTTAGAAGGGGGTCTATATGTGACTTTTACAGAACTGGATTTGAATTACTAGTATATGCATTTTATTTAGACCAATGTCAATTGCAGAACCACTAGCAGCGCCTATTTGTCTCGTTGAAGGCTGTTAGCGGTTTTGCCAATCGCAGAACCACTAGCAGCGCCTATTTGTCTCGTTGAAGGCTGTTAGCGATTTTTCCCATTGCAGAACCACTAGCAGTGCCTATTTGTCTCGTTGAAGGCTGTTAGCGGTTATTAATTGGGTTTTTTCTTAATTGCCGCTGCTATGTGAGATGTGTCGCGTACACTTATTCCACATCTGGTTATTTTGTATTGTACGGTGAGGAAATAAAAATCAAATATAAGCACATCCAATATTGGAAAAAATTTAAAAGTATCTACATCAAATTAAGAATGTTACCATAAACTATTCTTAGTCGAAGTTACAAAGACGTGATGCACATGTACATACATGCTTGAAACTCATCTTATCCCTATTTAGAAGTTTCCACTCATGTCTCCAGCGGCATTTAGAATTTCTACTAAAGCACGGCTAGTAACCTGAATGTTGCGTTAAGTGACTTTGTCTACTGGGCGACTGGGAGTTGTGCCCCATGTAGCCCTGTCCTCTTGATTACTGAGGTCGTAATAGATATTTAAAAAAATTACCAAAACCCACAGTGGTTTGTATCATTCCATGAAAAGAAACTGTGCACTCTTAATTAACTTAGTTATACGTTTAAACACTGGATCAGGTTTCTTTATATTAAGGAGCTTTGGCTCCGTTGTTACTGTAGTAGGCTTGATGGTCCGACAATTAACCGTTTCCTAACTGTCTAAACCTTTTGACAGATTTTCCTACCTATTGTCATTATGTTACTTTTCGGTAAGATATTGCCTACTTTGTTTATATTCATTTATGTATTCGATATGCCAGGGCTTGTACAAATTTTTCAGATTTTTTTATACGACAGCGCTGTCTCCGTGACCGATTGTTAGACCAAGGTTACAAGAAAATACGTCTCTTAAGGTCCCTTATAAATTCTTCTTTCGTTATCAGCCACTGGTGGAAAAAAAATAGGTTGAACATATTAGTGATTGTTTTGATTAATGTTTGGCTGATTGTTGTGCAGAGATGATCATCTTATTATCCCTATTATGTCTTAACAACTGTGTTGCGTTTTGTTATACTACAGGAACTTAAGATCGTAACGAAGTGGCGCGCCATAAAACCTGGTTCAACCAATATTTCTTTTGAAATGTTTGTACCAAGTCAGGACCATTGCGATCTTCAAATTTTTCGGGTATGTCTTAAAACTGTTATGTTTCTTTTCTTGGAGATTAAGAAATTGATCCTCCTAATTCGGTAATTTTGTTATTGCCTTTATTTGTCATTATCATACTTCTTACTTTATCATCATTTCAACTCATCAACCTCAAATACCTGAACCAAGTCATGACTATTCTCTGGTGTAACGCTGCCTTGTTAAATGTTTTCAAATGGACATATGAGATTGATCGTTTCAATTTGTTTTCAGTTTTATTGCGCTATTCGTGTTCGTTAGATACCACACTTTACATCTTCATTCTCTGGAATTTGTACTGTTTAGAAGTTAATCAAAATATAATAAACGAACTATATGTGGAAGAATCATTTTTGCTATGCGTGAGAATCAACCCGTTCATCATATTTTCATGAAGTTTCTAACAAAAGTGGCAGTATTTGGTAAAATTTTCACATCAATATATTTCAAAGACGTTACCATCAAATCATAAGAGACATATTTTTCTTCGTTATGATTCAACCATTATTATTTTTCTTAAATTCGTGGGAATTTGAAATGAGAACTTTCATGAACTCTTTGAGAAACTTCTTGAGAATTTTATCATAATACTAAGTCTTTAAGCGGGGCTTCAATAGAAGAACTTTCAAGTATACTACAAAAAGGTTAAAGCAATTATTGGCCGAATAAGAACCTAGTTAAAAAGGGACGACAATGGAATGTGGAACATGTAACACAATCGGTAATTTAAAAAAACCCCAAAATTCACGATTCAAGCCAGCCAGCAGCCTTTAATGTGAAAAGTGATTGCTGCTGGACGTCAGGATTCAAAATATATATAAGCTATAATACCAATCATATATTCACCAATGAAAGGCCAGTGTCTGAACCTAGAACAAAAATTTAAGATGACTGGGATAACTAAACCATTAGCTTTGACAAGGGCTCCTTACCTTATTTAACCTTACGTTCGATCTCAGGATAGATATGTGGTTAGAAGCTTGTTCAAATGCTTTTTATAGTCGATGTCTTATCTTCTGAATTACCAATTTCTCCAGAGGGCATGAATACTATAGGTCTTTGTTCAAGGACTTTGACCTGTTGCATGACTTTAGATGGTGATAAATTTAAAAATAGTTCAGACGTTCTATTTACTTGACTAGAAATAAATTATTATATAAATGCATTGCTAGGTAAAAATCAAAGAAAATATCAAAGACAGATCCAGACATTAAGCTAAAGAAATATTGGGATGGTGATGCATGGAAGGGGAAGTGGGAGAGGGGGTTGTAGCACTAACTG
The DNA here is from genome assembly GCA_963971305.1 of Arcuatula senhousia. Taxonomy (NCBI): domain Eukaryota; kingdom Metazoa; phylum Mollusca; class Bivalvia; order Mytilida; family Mytilidae; genus Arcuatula; species Arcuatula senhousia. Next base: position 150,914 of record CAXARO010001340.1, read on the forward strand.
GCCGCCAGAGATGTCGGCTCGTCACTCTTCATTGATGACCTATTTTTTTTCTTTTCAAACTTTTTCTACTAGAGGGAATGGGCTTGACCCTCTGACATCCGTCCCCAATATCTGCCTCTGTTATGAGTTGATTAAGTATTGAATTAACAAAATTTCAATGGTTTATCATCAAACTTATCAAAAGTAATTTGAGGCAAAATATTGTTGAATAGTGGTCTTCTTTATATTTCTATGGCTTGTTATAAGAATTGAACCAAAGGTAGAGAGCACTCGAGTACTTGTTACTGAAAGGTTTGGTTTCGACGGAAATTAATCTATTGTTATAATAAATTAATTTAGATTAAGATCAATCTGAATACTTAAAACGTGATAATAACATGAAATAAAACATTTAGATGATATGATAACAATTGAAAATTTGTGTCATTTTTCAATGGATAAGGTTTCTGAACTGGCATGACAGGTGGGAATCAAAAGGGGGAATTTAATTTATAAATTGTTTTAAAATTAGTTTTTCCTTTAATATTATTTTTGAATTGAGAAAACATGTAATTGAAATTAATTTATAAGCAATGACCATAATGTTTTTTCTGTCTATTTGAAATAACATTTAAAAATGTGGCACACATTTTTGTATTACTTGCTTCACAGGTTACACAGTGTGTGTCATTTTGAAATGTTATTTCTTCATAGACAGAAACAATGTTATGGTCATTCCTTAACAAACGCTTGAGTGTCTCTTTTTTACATTTTTTGTAACTTTAAAATGCCACCATTGACTGAAGCTTCCCAAGAATCCCAAAATCATCTGATTGGAACTATAGTAATATTTTGCGTAACATAGGTATTGTGCATAATTTGGTAAGGTAGCACCTATTTTCATTAATGGGATTGGATAAAGAATAGATTTAAAAATAAAAAGACAGGTTGGTACCCTATGGTGAACAAAATCCAGAACCAATACAGCTAACAAAAACAATCATCAGCGCAAAAAAAGGACAGACAAAATATTATCCTTCCCTGCCAATAAAATAAACAAAAAAAAACCCCAAATGGTTCCATACGTGCATTACCTTCATCTTAATGAAAGGTGTCCTTTAATTAAAAATATTTCAATTTTCTTTTCTTTTTTAAAATCGTTACATTATTCTCTCCGCGTGAACCCCATGTTTAAAGTAGTGTTATCTTGGTTGAAATTAACATAATTTAAATGTGTTCTTATTCTTTGGCACTCCTGCATTTGTCGAGAGCGTCTCTCATGAAGTCGTTTAACAAGCAAAAATCTGTCGAAGTCAAATATGGTCGGATTTCTTTTAACATGAAGTAAGTAAGCGACAGACCGGAAATAAAATCGTGGGACCCCACCCTGATATTGTATACCAAATGCCAAGTTGCTGTGATTAGTAGTTGCTGAGAAAGCTTTGACGAAAATTTCTTCCACGCTCACACGCCGCCCGACATTCGCCATTTTATAACCCGGATTTTTCACTCTGTGTAATCTGGCCAAAAACGGAGATTAGAATTATTCATGTTGATGTTGTTAGGTTTCAAAATACTTACATATAAAAGTTTTGAATAATTAGTTTTTAATGATCTAGCGTATATATATACAGATGATATTTTCTAATGTTGCAAAATAGATGTTCAGAGCTGTCGATCAAACAAAGAGATATTTCAGCACTATCTCTTTGTGTTAATTTATAACTTAGCAATAGTTCTCAACAAAATTGCGAATTTATTGATGTTTGTTAATTGTGTATGTCAAGACAAAATATGTACCAATAATTGGTCGACTGATGCTTTTTGGTAGCATTTTGCGTTTTGTCAGAACCATAACTCACTTTAAATGTAAAAAAAATGCTTGCTTGAAATTGCATAATTGAATTTTTGTGGCATAATATAAAGATAACCATAATAAATTTTACATTTTCCTTTATTTTCTGTTTCTTTAACTTAAGGTGTAGCGGTTGTGACATGACCAAATCGCTGGACTAGAGACTGGAAGCTGAAAATAGATTATATTTATATAAGTATGAAAAAAAGTCTGAAGATACCAGATCTAAAATCCAATAATCTCCCCTGAATAATATCCAAATTCGATAAAAAAGTCCATGCACATACTTCTAAATGATGTTTCTACTTCAGGTAAATTTTCACCCAAATACATTAAGCTCTTTAGGTAAAGCTGTGCTTTCGAAATATGCAGACATATGAAAAGACAGATTGGGTGATTCTCATATATCCCGAACAATTTTTGTTTGCATGGCCGGGGGGAGAAAGGGGGTGTCGGGGGCATTATAACAATTACCATTGAAAAGGTTAAAACGTATCGCTAAATGGGTACTTTTTCATGATACTGACACATATTTTCAACGTAGATATATTTCAGCTAACGGGAGGGCATAGAGAAAGATAAGACAGTATCCAGAGTTTTGGGGTTTCAGAATTGATATTGCAAGTATCGTCCGGGTATGGTCCAACCATACACATGGAGACCTATGGATATATGCACAAGTACACAGTTTTTCACGTCTTCCAGAATTCCGACTAATACCTCTCCGTGGTGGAAGACGGGCCATGCATGCTCCAGCGATACCATAAAATAATATTGAGCAGCTTACACTGGCGGTGGTTGGTGTGTCATAGGCTGGACGACCCATGGCACATAGCGAGTCTAAAAAAAGTCGCTGCGGAGGCTCTTTGGCCTATGGTCTTGACTATAAAAACCCATAAGTCAGTCAGTTTTACACTTCAGACAGACGGTCATGTGCAGAGTCAAACTCCTTTGCAGTAGTTTTATCCTTCCTGAAGATTATCCCACTGCTACAGGCTTGTATGAATTCCATCAAGATTCTTGATAAAAAAATTATTTGAATAATTTTTAAAAATTTTGTGATAGTAAGCCATGGAAACATCAAATTTTCTGTTATAATTTTTTTCATAGAAAAATTAATTCAATTTGTTATAAAACCGGTTTAGTATGCAGTATGCATTATTTTAAAGTGAAGTAAGGCTATACTATAAACAATGTGGTTGCGTAATGCATCCAGGTATATTTGAGTACTTTTCGTGGTTTTTAATTTAGAGAGTAGGGGTCAAAAAGAGGTCATTGACATGAAGCCCAGAAAGTCTGGTGCAGAGATTAGTGTACGGACCGTTATGGACGGGAACTGTGAGGAGTTTGGTGCAAATTCTCAAATGGTCAAGAATGGTGTTAAATTCTATACTTGAGGAAAAATATAAAATAAGTTTACATAATATGGTAAATTCTTGCGAGATCATTCTTTAGTACAGCGAACTATTTCTGATGTCAAAGTTGAAGTTTTAGTTCTTCGCGTGTTAGGTGAATGTACTTAACTATGTAACCGTGTCATATCTCTTGCACGATCATACAATCGTAATGTCGTACTTTTCCTTAGAGATAACCGACATCTCTCATTTCAAATCTAGTAAGTTAACTGGAAACAGCTTTCAACAGTTGTGTATATTCCGTTATATGAACATTGTTTTTTTACCGATGCTGGTAAGAGATCGAATTTCGCGTTTTTATCACTAAAAATACGAGATCAAATCTCGCGTAATTGTTGTAGGAACTTGCGTTGTTAGCGCCACAGGTAAGACTTCGAACCAGAGGTTGTAATTGACTATAAGAGTAAATATAATAATTTCTGTGGCTTGACAATTTCAAAATGTGACTTCTTCATTGATACGCGTCAGCTAGATATCTACCTTATGAAGGTATACTCTATTTTAAAAAAAACGACTGTCTCCGACATCCATGAAAATGATTTAAACTGTTCAATATTTATGGAAATACCCATTAAAATTAAAAGCTCTTACTATTTTTTTCCTTATATTTGAGACTGTGGATGGGGGTGTCATCAATTCTGTATTCTTTAGATTATTTGTCCTTTATCTCTTTTCTGTTGAAGTTCATGCGACTTTTCTGATTATTCTTCATAGTGTAAGGAACATTATTCTCTATTGATTAGTTTTAGGGGATTATTATTTTTTGGTCAATGTTCTCTATTCTTTACACCCCATTTACACCCTCATATATCTGTATCCGCTCCTCAGTGGAACTTTTTTGTCAGTATCGTGAAAGCCGAATGCGACAGTTGCGGTATATTGCTGAAGAGAAACCAATCGATTGCGATGCGCAGTAACTATCGAGCGAGATACACGCAGTTCTATAGTCAGATTTGATCGCATCTACCTCTTTCATTTAACCTCACCTTCCCATATATTGATGTTGTCCTTGAACAATTCTCGAAAGGTGACTCTCTTCATCTTATCTCATATATCCCAAGGAATTTAATATAAAAGACATGACTGATTGTAAGAAATCTGCATCATATTGTGATCTACATCTCAAAGACGACTGTCAACAAAACTCTATGACAAACGTAATGACTTAAAATTTTCAATCGTTTAGTTTCATTTCATGCTTATGAAGTTTACATATCACAACTGATACGTTATTACATAGCTTATGGGACATACATTAGTTTTCTTGATATAGTGTAGCGTTTGACTTACAAATTGCTATTACAGGGTTGTGTTGCTCCCAGGTTGTTGTAATTACTTACAAAATATTATCATGCTTATGGTAGACATCATTCTCTCATAGACAAATATATGATTTACTTATCTCAGATGAGTACAGATGTTGGTATTTTGTTTTGTTCTCCTTTACCGGATTTGACATTAAATTAAACGTTAGCAACGCGGTGGGTATGTTGCAACAAGCATGGAATGCTTACCCTCCCGGAGCACATGAGTTTACTCTCCTGTTTAAAACTGGAGTTCTTGTTGTTGATTGTTTTTTATTTGTTTTACTAGTATGTGTTTTGTGCTGTGTTTCTTAATGTTGTTCTTGTTTGTATTCATGAACTGGTTTTGTCTTTAACGTTTCGGCTTGTCTTATTTGTATCTCTCCCTATCCAAGAATATTTTATTTCAGGACGAAGGAGAGCTTCCTTCTCTGCTTTGGGGAATAAAATCACTAACAATACGAACATAGTCCTTTCGCCCAACATGCATTTGATAAATATTAAGTTTTTCAACCACTTATAGAACTTTTTTGCAATGTTTACAATGTTCTAGAGTGTGCAAATCATGTAGACAATTATGATAAAATGCGAAAGACAAAAAATATAGTTATTACTACTGTTACCTCTTGCAAACAAGGGGGCATCCGAACTGGAGGAGGTGGTCGGCCTTGATGAGGACGTGACATTCGGCTTCACATGCTTGCTCTGTAGCATCAGTACCAACGGTAGCTACCAGCTGATCTGTTAGTGTTTTAAGTTCAGTGCTTTCCAAGAAGGTGTCTGAAAAAAAAACCCATATTTTATTGAAAAATCAAATTTATTTTAATATATAATCGATCACTACTATAAATTCAAACAACATATCAACATTTTGATGAACTCAGTTTTACATTTTCAGAATTAGAAGATTTATCAAGTGCATGTACATGCATGTAAAAGTTAACACGGATGATTAATCTCCAGGGTCCAGAAATAAAAGTAAACATTATAAAGTATTGCCACACCAGAGAAATGGAAGATCGCAATGGTACTGACGCGGATTTTTTAAAAGAATGAATTCAAAAATTCAGATATCGACTTCTTTCGTCACTATAGCTATTAGCTTTTACCAACGATAAATCTATGCTTTTTTTTCCTTTTTATATGAAATCAAAACTTTACTAATGACATTAATCAATACATTTTAAGGTTAGTGAGGACACATGTCATGTGACCAAAAAACAGCTAAAATGCATAAAAAAAAAAAAAAAAAAAAAAAAAAGGGAGTGTCAATAAAATCATTAAACTTGTGTTACATTTGTAAATAGTTTGATTTATGCAAACTTAATCAATATTAATTAATTTTTCAACAAATAATTCCTTAAAACTTTTTATTTTCGAATGAAACAGTATAGTAATTCATTTGAAAATGGACTAAAGAATTAAAAAGGTTAGTAATGTAGACAAACATGTCTAGACACAAAAAAAGCTAATGACCCCCTGTTTTTTGCATTATTCAAAATTCATTGTATAACATTTAACATAAAAATAGGATTTAAATTCGTAAAAATTTGACCTTTCCTATATAATCTAAAGTAATTTGGGAAAACTTTGAGCCTAAATTTTGAGAAAACAAGAAAGGGGGTTTAATATTTTTACACAAGAAAAAGTATATAACTAATATCAATATATCAAAGAGTTGGACATTTAAAATTCGGCATTATATTTGGGCTCAGGTGTCCTCACTAACCTAAAGGCTACAATTTTGAAGCCAAATAGAGACAAACGCATCCAAATTTTACAAAATAAAATTTTACTGCAAAACTGTTATAAAGCCCTGAAAAGTAAACGATGATTTTTTCATAAATCTATTTGTTTATGTTTGCAGTTTTTTCTACGGAAAAAATCCAGAATCGTTTATTTTGAAGTTGGGCTTCCGGTTAAAATGTAGTCAGAAAACTATCTTTGAATGGGGAAATTGTATCAGGAACAGATTACTGAGTTGATAAGACTCAGGTTGACTCGTTTTGTATTTGAAAAAAACTACATAGATTAGAGGGAACCGTGTTTTTTTCCAAACTTTTGGTGATAAAAAAAATAAGACAGATGAGGTTTAGTAAATTCTGAAAAGGGATTTCTGCTATATAAAACAAGGTTAAAAATGAAAAAAATATTTTGTGGTCGCCTTTAAAAAATATATTTTTCTGACTAGATTAAACAACTAAGCCCCGTTCCTTTCAACCCGTGCGGGTTCCGGGTGGCGAATAGGCCCACAGCAGCGCTAAGCTTGTCGGTAAAAGTCCACTAAAGAGCGCCCAGAAACCTGATACGGGTCAGGCCGCTTTGCCCACAAAGCGACTGGGATGTGTGCCCCAGGTGGTTGAATGGAGCAGCACTGACATCGAGAGATGCGGGGTCGTCAGGCGATTATGCGGAAAACCTGACCGCAAACCATAATGGTGCACCGTGTTGGGAAAAATGTCACGTTCCTCGCACGTTAAAGAACCCTGCTGCAGGTCTCGGTAAGAGTAGGACCCGTAGGGTCCCCATGCAGGAGGCTAAATTTCACGTCCCTACCCATCACTCCTTCTTCCAGTGGCAGTCATAACTCTTCTACCCGATTGGCCTTGTGTCCCCATTTCTTCCACTTCATCCTCATTTCATGTTCATTGTATCACCACTTTCATGTTCATCTCCCGGATATAGCTGAAACCGTGCTGTTTGGGAGAAAAACAATAACTAACTAACTAACTCGTTCCTTTCATGTTAAAGAAGCAAAGAAGCACCAATGGGGCACTCGAGTGTCAAAAGTCCGAAAGGGCAATGACGAAACCGGTAAACGCGAACAAAAACAGCACGAAGAAACACAAAACACAAAATCGACCGAACGGAAATCAACAACGCGAACTTAAGTCGTAACATTACTAATAAGGGTTGGTCCCTTATTAAATCTTTTTTTCCCTAGGCTTGTAGTTATTCAAAAGATTAGAACAGTTTTATCATAAAATTGTAGACCTTGAGAAGGAAAATATTAAATTGTGGAATTATTTAAAATTTTTCTAGCTATATATTGCGAACCTTTTAAATGAGCCTGTCCTAAGCCATGCATCTTTATCAAAGCTGATGTTTGTTTTCGTCGAATTTATGTTATTTATTATTTGTCAAGAAGAGGGTCTTCATTGGCACTTAAGATTGGGCTTGAATAATATGAAGTTTTTTTTTCAATCAAGGGCCAATTGCAAAACAATGAGCAGCGACATCATCTGGTCACATTGAATGCTGTTGGCTGGTTTTGTCGCGCACACAAATCTCATTATCTTCTACTGATCATGGAATGAAAAAAACAAATTGTTTAAGGACGCAACAGACAATTAATTTTTTTGCTACTCCCGACGCTCTTACCAACTGATAACTTTGATCGATTTGATTTTTATTGTGTGTTTAATTTTTGTGCTTTTTTCCTGGGATGATTGAAGGGGGAAGGTTGGGCCCAATAAACATTGCAGAACCGCTAGCAGCGCCTACTGGCCTCGTTGAAGGTTCCTGGCGGTTGTCCATTGTGTTTTTTCTAAATTGCCGCTTGTATGCAAATTGTGTCTCTAACACTTATACCACATCTCATTATCTTCTATCAAGTAGTCAAACGATTGAAAATGCTGAACAACATATGAATCAAAACTACAACCAAGTTCCGCGGAAGATGAATCTAGCATAAAAGAATTGGAATCTGAAATGTGACTAAGATAAATCTAAGTCTAGAATAGGAAGACCAATAGAGTTTTAGCAATATACAAATTTGCACGATTTTATAGCTTTGATGTGGTACAGGAATACCTTTTTAGAAAAGGAGATACACCAAACACATCATAGTACTATCTCAACATGTTTAACATGTTTAACCCTGTACGTTCAAGAATATGGTTACCAAATGTTTGTACATGTAGTAAGTGACTTATTGCTTTACTTCCAAGCAGGGCGATTTCGGTTGTAACCGGAAGATGAACATGAAAGGGGTGATACAATGAACATGAAATGATGTTGAGATGGAGGAAAGGGAACACAAGGCCAGTCGATGAGGAGAGTTTTGATTTGTCCCTGGTAAAAAGAGTGATCAAATGATTTGGAATATGTAGCACATAGAACAATTCCAATGTGCATACTGTGGTATACGTTTATATTGCATAAAAGTATATGTTTTGATCATAAAATTCATCTATAAGAACATAGGATTTATTGTGAACGGAAACCGTTTGTCACGGCCTATTATAATTGATTGTTGAACCTTTCAAATCATATTCTGAAAACGGTATCAGATAACAAAAATCATATAGTCTAAGAAAAGAAAAGCATGATTTTTCGAAAAAGTGTGTGTATTTTTTAAAATTATTAGGGTTAGTTAATGAGCTATACTTGGTTTTTGTTTTACATGTAAATTTTAAAGCCCTTTGCACAGCGAATAGCGTAGATAACTTTTGTAAGATGTGTCTTAAAGGCTGAGTACCACCCAAGTCTCACAGGTGAAGTCGCACGTAACACAAATAGGTCGACCACAGTCCTTGTTGCCTGAAGAGCTTATGACATCAGTGGCGGATCCGAGGGGGTCGGAAGCCCCCCCTTTTCCTCCGAAATTTTTAAATTCTTGTGGTGTAGATTATCAGCAAAATTGGTCTTGAATCCCCCCAATGGCCTACAGCACCCAGTATGTGGAACCCCCCCCCCCTTTCAAAAATTTCTGGATCCGCCCCTGGACATTATAGAATGTGTTGGAAACTAGATGTTGTCTCAAGATTTTTCCTTTACAATGACCTATTGGTCATTTGAGATTTCAACAGGACAATGCTTAAGGGGGAGATCTCAAATGACGAATAGTTAATTTCATCTACGTGTTAATTAATGACTTAATAGATCATCAATTTCATGACATCATTAACAAGCATAACATTTTTCAAAGTATAGAGCAGTTGTTTGAGTTTTTTTTAGTTCGGAAATATAATTATGTATAAATGGCAATTTCCATCTTAAAAAAACTGTTGTATTTTATAAACATATTTTTTGTATGTCATGCACTTTATACCCGCCACCTTTCTAGCGGGTAATAATAAAGAGAACGATCAAATGAAATGAGGGAAGTTTAATATCAACTTACCTACGAAGAACCTTTTGTCAATAGGGTTGGAAAATGCCAGAGGTAAGAGAACTAAGAGAACAGCAGCAATCTTCATGATGAAATAAGGTCTAAAAATAACAATGACGAAATTTATGTTAATAGTAATGAAAAAAAATCTGTGATGGCACCTGAAAAACTTATTATTTTTCTGACTAGAAAAAAAACCAAGCCCCCCTTTCAAGTTGATTGGTCGGTCCGTGATGGACAACAGTGAACTAAAGTACAAGTTCATGTATTTAAAGAATATAATAAATGCGAGGAAGCTGAAAGACAATTTTACTTTTAAACAAAATTAATCAATTATCTTTAAAAAGATATTTCTGTTTAATGGTCTTTATTAAACTGAATCGACGTAAACTTAAATTTCTTTAATAAATATACAAAATAAAAACTGTTTAATGTGTTTTATTGTTGTGCCGTTGCGTGTATTTCATTTGTTACTGTAAAATAGTTTTCGCTATATGTGAGGTCAATGACGATTTGGGAAAATAGTACACGCAAATATGCATTTATGTTAGTATGTAAATCAAAGAAGGTTAATTGAAAACCGTGAACATTAATACCCACAAAATAGACATTTGGATTGAATGTGCAAAAATTGGCAACAGTTAGAATTATTACCCACAAAATAGACATTTTGGTTAACTGTGCAAAAAATAGCATCCGTTAAAATTAATACCCACAAAATAAAAAATTGGACTGGATTCGCAAAAATAAGCAACCGTTAAAATTATTACCCAAAAATAGACATTTCGATTTAATACGCAAAACTTAGCAACCGCGAAAATTAATACATTTAATATTTACGATATATTTAATGTCTCCTGTTGTGTGTGTGTGTGTGTGTTTTATTATTTTCCGCGCTTTAGGTTTGTTTGACATCGGGCCTAGCGTGCAATAGTAGTCATTCTTTTCTGATTTACATAAGGCTGTGGTGGTTTTATTTATTTATTAAATTTGTATTTTTAAAAATCTAAAATCTTGTTATCTGCATGATAATTTTCTTACAAAATTGTTTAAATGGCAGAAAGTTTTTAATAATTTTAAGAAGAAACTATGAAAAAAAACTACAAGCGCGGAATATTCTAAGAAATATGATTACCTTATGAGCCAACCGCAAGAAAATGAGATAATGAAATAAAGTATTATGAAATAGGACTATATCAAAAGTCTTATCTTCTAAGATTTCTTATCTATGTTGGGTGAATTTTCTAGAACATTTCAAGGTGAAAGTCATTTGCAACGGTTCCGATATCACGTATGAGGACACATTTTGGTCAATACAGAACAATAAAGCACACGATTATCACGAGGAATAGCAGGAAATATTATAGTGATCTAGTGGTATCGGCTCTAAGAGCAAACACACAAAAAAATCCCAACACTTGGTAAAAATAAGATAAAAGGTGCATAAGAAAGAATTCCTGGAAATATAAAGAAAATCCAAATATTAATACGTTTAAGGGGGCAGTGGATAAAAAGTATGACGAACGAAAAAAGTTATAAAGCGAAGAGTATGAAAACTGTGATTCACTACCAAAATATTTATATGATTAAATGAAAAAAGGGTGTACACACAAGCATTAATTATGTAAAGTACCAAAATGAGTGTTTAAAATGACCAATTTCATTACTGTTGTACTGATATGAATATTTCTAAAAGTAATATCTCATCAGCAGCATTAGAATCAAAATGATTCAGAGGTACACAACAAAACTTTTTGAAAAGAAAAGATCATAATACTAGTACACAAAAAGTTTGAAAATCTTGAGAAGCCAAAACCAAATATAGAGGATATCGACATTCTGAATCTCAATGAACCTTCATAAAATATTGATTGTTTTTTCACGGAGTATATTCAAGTCTGACCTGTGGTCCAAAAGCAAAAGTATACGATCTTGGAAAGACGATATCACTGGTACATTATTATTTCGATGCAGACAAATCAAACCAGCTGGTGATTGCCCTCGAGGACCACTGGTCCACTAACAACGTTCATCGATCCAGTTATTTCAAAGCTGGTGACAATAAAATACTTAAAGGTTATAAGGTATCCTCTCGCTATCAGCAGCATTTTGGATGATAGAAAACCAAATTGCTATTGATAGACTTGTGTTACCGCCCCTGATTTTCCGGTGCACGTCCAGATCTACGGAAAGTAATGCAGTTAATGCAGGAGATAAAAGCCTTACATATTAAAAAGATGTACATTTTACTAAAAAAAAGTTCCAAAAGGGATTTCAAATCCTGCTTTAAGGTTTAAGTGATGACACCTGTCAAGTGACCAAAAACAGCTAAAAATGCAAAAAAAACTAAGTGCAAATGTCACAAATACATTAAAACTTGTTTTAGATAGTTTAATTGTATAAAACTTAGTCAAAATAGATTAATTTTAATACAAATAAAACAACTATTCCTTCATAAATAAAATTTTCAAATAAAACAAGGAAGATAATCCACTTGAAAAATGACAAAAAAAAATTACAAAGATTTGTATAGTAGAGAGAAAAGTAAGCTGGTGACCCCCGGTTTTTATTGTTTTATTACAAAATATATTGTATTTCATTGATTTTTATCAAATAAAAATAAAATATAAATTCGTGGATTTTTTCTGCGACAAGATTTTATGCTAATTATTTGGCCTTTCCTATATAATCTTTAGTAATTTTGGAAAACTTTGAGCCTAAATTTAGGAAAAAACAAGCCTGGAAAGGGGGTCTAATATTTTTACACAAGATAAAGTATATACCTATTACTAATATATAAAAAAATGGAAATTTTAAATTCGGCATTATTTTGAGGGTCAGGTGTCCTCACTAACCTTAAGAATATCAACCATATGCATTACACAAGGAAACAAACCAGGGTCTCATCGTTTACATAGTCAGGTAGGTCATCCCATAGAAATTGGATGCTCATTCTAGTAATAGCAAATATATACATGGACAAAGGAAACGGTACACCTTGAAACATTTGCGTTATTTTGGATATATGACTTTTTATCATTTATTTTGTTTTATTCAGATAAATTTAAATAATACTTTCAGACCTTTGGCGTTAAAACGAGTGTACAATATAGAAGAGAATATAGCAATAATTTTATTTTAGGAAAGAGGTTCGTAAAGTAAAAAAACGTATAATAAAGATTAAAACCAAGCTATTAATTACCTTCAGTAATGGTTTTTAACAAATATTTTATGTCATTAATAGCAGTTTTACGAAATATCCTATACATTATATGATCTTTGTCATATTGGTTTGTTGCTCTGTTGTACTCTTTGGGTGTTGAGGGTGTAAGCACAGAAATACCAAACTGGGCATTCGAATACCATTAGTAAGAAAAGGCCAATCCAAACCAAAATACACAAAAGACAACAACAGACAGACACACAAAAAACAACCCATCCACACATAAACAATCACACTGCAATAAAATAACTCGCGAAAGAACTACAATTAAGCCATTGTTTGATTAAAAACACCTCTTTCACATTGCCACTGATCAGTTTAGTGTAGCGCGGTTATGGACAAAAATTCTTGCAGACCATATATATCTGTGCTCATTAAAAAACCGTAATAGGATGTACGAGAATTGTATACACTGTGACTTTGTATGGAGTGATGACAACAACCGAAGAACAACATACATGCATCTTGACGTGTTAGAACTTTTTATGTCAGCGTAACTTGAAGTTAAAATAAGTGCATCTGAGCAATATGTCTGTCTATAGCTGCCTAATACATAAGGAATAGCAGCAGTCGATCAAGGAAAGGATGCTATACATGTAATCCTGTTTAAACGGTTTGACGTACAGTACGAGTGCTTCTTTCTGCACAAGTTTTGGGTTTTTGACTTTCCATTTGTTTTATTCCAAGTGCGATTGATCGATTGGAGGTTACTCTTTTAAGTATGCATACATGTGCATTGTACGACATTAACGAATTTTAAGGGCTTTATACCCACTTTAAGTATTTTTTTTATATCACACAAACTTTTTACAATGTTATATTGTTGCGATACGTACAGTTGTACAATATAATAAAACCCAATAAAGCAAGAGCGGACAAAAGGTTATCCCTGCATATGAAGGGATTTTTGGAAAGTTGCAGTCATAAATTTTTGTCAGAGAGCTCTGAAAAAGTCTTGAGTTGAAATTTCAAGATATGAGCCTAACTATGAATAACCAGTAGTATTGGTTACATAGTCCTGACAGTGAAAGGGATTTTCATGATAATTTTCACCTTTTATTGTGTCGGGAAAAAAACATCAATTCTGACTTTATTTGATGACAAAGACAAATGCTTTTCACTTTTATTGGATGAAAAATATCACAAATTGCAGTCAAACGGTTTCGTGGAACGATGCAAAAATGAAAATAACCTTGATATCGTTTCATCTGGTGGCTAGTATATCTCGAAAGTTCGATCCTGACCTTGGCCAAGGTTAAAGGTGTCAAGTGTTCTTGTTTTTGTTTTGAGGGATAGAAATCGTTCATCAACATATTATCAATCGAGGTTAAAATATCTTTCAGGACAATTAAACTAGTTTAAAAATCAAAATTAAGCTAAAATTGAAAATCGTGTTTTATGCCAACTGATAAGATCTAAATTCAGTTAGTTCGTAGGCCATATCTGAATCAACTTTGGTACTTTGGACCTAGTACATTGTACTTTACCAGAAAATGACATCAATACTTTTATAGTTTTCATGTACAAATGTAAATTATAAAGCTTGTCCCATAATGATGAGTGCCTAATAATTTTTACATATGTCCGTCAATTAGGAGATAATACTAAGCATCTTTAGTCTACAATAATTCCTTTTTTCAGTTTCATATGAAATTCGTTGAAAGTATACATGTATACAAAGTTCATATACTAAAAAGTACAATTGACCTTGAAGTTTGACTACAGTCATGTTTAATTAAGTGAAAATTTGAATCCGGTTTTCATTATTCATCTCTTACATGTCATGCATATAATTTAGGCTTTTCGTATTTGCTATGCGATTGGATTATCCAAAGTTTTCTTTTGTTCTGGTCATAGTTATACTTTTTGTCTTATGGTCGAAATGGTTCCTATCTTGCGGCAAGGACATGGTCAATACAATGCGTCATGAGCAACGGTTGATGACCTCAGTTTAAATAATTCGGTTATTAATCATTTTCGAACTTGATTGATTGATATTGATTGATGTTTGATTCTCTCTGGTTGGCGAATTTTAAGTCAGAATCAAGACAAAAACAAATATTACAAAATAATAAAATTTTGATTAAAAACCTAAAGTCCAAAGACCGCAAATAAACCAAAAAGATATAAATAAATAAAAAAGTTAGTTAAAAGTTAAAAGAAAACAGAAAAAAATAAAACTTTGAAAATTATCCAACTTCATAAAAACAAGAATATGTTCAACAGACATAATGCCCCATCTCGCAACATTTATTTTTTTCCGCAATCACTTTACCATGAAATTGTTCCAAGAGTATTATTTTATGAACTTTAACAATTTTTCTATATTTTTCATACGGAAAACATAGGTCAAATCCAGAATCAGAAGCACTAGCATCACTAGGTGCACCAACCATACCAATATTATTGATGTGGCACTTGTCAGTAAGTGGGAATGGACTTAAACCATTCTTTTGAAAGTGGTCATTCATGCGGAAAATATAGGTCACATCCAGCATCTGAAACATGCATATATTGTGCTTAGCAATCACTAGGTGCACCTACCATACCAATATGATTGATGTGGCATTTGTCAGTAAGTTTGAATAGACTTTACACATTCTTCTAAAAGTGGTCATTAATGCAGAAACTATAGGTAACATCCAGGAGCCGAAGCTAACATATTGTGCTAAGCATCAGTAGGTGCACCATCCATACCATTATGATTGATGTGGCATTTGCAAGTAAGTGGGAATTTGGGAAGGACAAACGGACGGATGGACGGACGAACGGACCCGAACACTACATGCCTCTTTACTTTCGTAGATGGGGCATAAAATAGAATGACTGTTTGAGATGTTGCAGAACCATAAGAACAAATCATTCATAAATGAACAACTAAAATGCTTCATAGGCATTGCAGCAAGAACGATCAAAACATTCGAGGATAACATGCTTTAAATATCCTAATATGGAGGCAAAAATTAATCAAAATAAAGGTAAAAAATCAATAACAACAACATTATGATGAAACACACAACACAACACATTAAAACTCAATATAATTAAGGTTGCGATACACAACAATACGAACTAGCATCGGATTACATGGTGCTTAAAATTTCCAACTGGTTGTCACATACCCCTACCCATCGGGTTGTCAAAGAACAAAAGGCATATCAAGTTTGTGAAAAACCAGTAATATCTTTAAAACAGAAACTCTTTGAAAACCGATATAGTAAGTGAGTTGGTGTTTTACGCCCGTGCAACGCATTATAGGTTATTTACAGGCGATGAACATGAAAAAGATGATAAAATGAACATGAAATGATGATGATAAATGAAATATTGGGTGGGATGGGCCACTAAGGAACGGTAAATTTTAAAGAACCACAGGAAAAGGGGAGAGGTAGGTAGGGGCTGAAAATTTAGCCTACTGGTATGTGGTGTACTACTTGGCGGTCCACAAAGGGGTCTTTTACGTGCATGAAGCGTGGGACTCTCCACACACGTTGGCCCACTATGGTCGGCGATCAGGGTTTCCGTATTATAGACCTGACAATCCGCCCGGGGACGAGGGCCACCCTATTCAGCCACCTATGCTTACACACTTGGTCGCTCTGCATGTGGGCTGAGCACTGACTCAACATCAGAATCCCAAGACCCTTAGTCGCCTCTTACGACAGGCTAGGCTCTCCTGCGGGCCTATTCGCCACCAGGGCCCCTCACGTAGAGATAGAAAATCCATATTTATTAAAGAACACTTGATACTGTCCGTTAATTGCCTGAAACGGCCCTGTACAGGTAAGCTTTTTGTGTGTCAGACGTGGTGTTTGACTAAGATAGTCACAGCAGCAAAGGTGTACCAAAGGAGCAATCGAATGTCATACATGTAAGTCCGAAAAATCCAAGACAAAAATCAGGCGAGACAAAATCATTACAAACAAACCAAACCACACATGCTGTCGAATAACATGTCAGCTGCAGATTATTTGAACATGCTTCACAAGAAAATGATGTCAACAATTGAAAATTTGAAGGTATCAACGTTTTGTGTCACATTCGAGATATAATTTCGAATATGAATAAAAAATATCATGTTTTCACGCGAAATTTTTGTCCGAGAATTTACTAGACATTTCCTATATAATTTTATCTCTTGTTGACATGACTGAAATATCCAATGAAGGAAAGAATCTTATCAATAATATTTTACGAAAGGACATGGAGTAAATGAAAACGAGACAATAACACATACATGTATATATATGTTAACTCCAACGGCAATTAATTTTATTGCCTATTGAGCCTATGGCCATTTAGGATTTAATTTCTCAGAAGCGGCACTGATACCCAAAGATAAGAAAACGAAATCCGAATAATGATTAAATCAGTAATATAAGAAATATTTAAGGACGAAACTAAGATGAAAAGATTTAACCTTATCTTTTTAATTAACATAAATTTCATTAGTTACTTATAAACAAATTGTACAAATGAGATAATTCCATGTGCAAGTACACCATATCTAAAAAAATAAAGAACATAGGAACATATATGATGGTCTATATTTTATAACGAAAGCCCGGAAGGGTCATACGATATTCGAGATTTGAAATTCAATATACTTATAACCAATCAGTAGTTCTTTTAAAAACGTAATTATCGAAATTCGGGATTCGAGATATGAGATTCGAAATTCACGGCACGAGATTCAAAATTTGAAATTCCAGATTCAAGATTCAATATCAACCATCCAAATATGTCACCATTAAATTCCAGAAAACCCAAGTTTCAACAGTGTATTCCATACTTTTGGTTAAGGCAACAAATTAGTATTTTGTTTGCTAATTTAAATACATGTATATTTTTCCGTCCTAAAATTGGCAAAACACGTGGAGGTTTTTCAGGAGATGCCCATTGTCAAATCGTTTAAATTTACAGCTATCATCTTAGGTATCCAGGCACACGTAATGTCAAAGCTCGACACGTGTTTTTTAGTCGAGCATTTATTTTTCAAATATTTTGGCGCTAGTTTAAAAACCGCGAAAATAAGAATACGCGAAAATGAAATATCGTCAATAGCATATAACTTTGGCTCCCACAAAAAAAACCCCTAAAAAACAGCGGGAACGGTATATTGAATTTCGAAACTCGAATCTCGAATTTCGAATTTCGAATCTCGAATCTAGAATCTCGAATTTCGAATCTCGTATGGACCTTCTTGGCTTTCGTATTTTATAGTAACTTGCAAGCTTTCCACATTTTACACTGTTGCAAAGTCTTGTATGGAATCGATCTTTTAATTTGGTTTTATTCAATATTTATATTTAACTATATTTAAAGCATGGAAACTAATTTTAAAACTGATTTTATTATCAAAAATAAAAAGAATGAAACTGACTAACTTCCTAAGTTTCTTTGAAGTCACATATCTAAATTATATTCATATCCCAATAAATATTCCAAAAAGAATAAAAATAATTGTTATTCCTTTACATTACTATTTATTTTGGCTTTATTCGCAAATCATATACATTGTACACATGGCCTCTTCATGCCTGTATATGTGGTTTGCAAAGCATCTTGCTTTTATAGCCCTATCATATTACGTATTTTGCCCAGTAAAAGGACTTGAACGATTTATCTATTTGTTACATGAATTGTAGAACTATGAATCCTGTATGAACCATGAGCCATATCTTTCTAAGAATAGGGCATCAGGTGCTTATTTTCAGTTAGGAAATCCCGAAGTGGAACGATTGGTTACTAGGAGTATAGATCGTGACTGAGGCTCAGAGATAATGGCCAATGTGGTAATATAAGAATTGACCACTCAATTGGTCGTTCTCTAGAAGCATTTCAAAAAGGTAAGAATGATGTAGTCCTGTAACAAATATTAAAATTATAGAATAATTAAACATAAAGAATAAAAAAAACAGGGACAAAAAATATAGTATCTTATTATCAGTTATTTTGTTGATTTCTTTGCCTTGTTTTATAAAGAAGTCTTTTGATAACTGTTTGCCTTTTTTGGACATTTTTGAATTGACCAAGTATATTTATATTAGAACCTTTAATTTACTAAGGTGCTCAGAAACCCTTTGGTTACAACTTAAAATGTTATACATCAACCATTCAATTTTTGGTTACAACTTAAAATGTTTTACATCAACCATTCAATTTTTGACTTTTTGTCAAATTCTTTTCAGCAAAGTTACTGTAATGCTTTAAAATTAAGATCTAGTTTTAATTATTTTTTTCCAGACTGTAATTCTGATTCACGATGACTTACGCTGTATGTTTAGATGCGATATAGCAAAAATATAGATGTAGCAACAATTGCAATTTTATCTCCATTTTTTTTATTATACTATTGTAAACTTATTATTTTTGTAACCCAATATGGACGTCTAAGCGTATTCTTCCATTCAAAGGTATACAGATTATTAATAAAGACATTTATTCGTGTTTGTAGGGGCAAAATGAATTTGATCTGTGCACTCTTGGTTGTTCTTCCTCTAGCATTGGCAAGACCCAATGAGCGTATGCTCCTAGGTATGTAGTGATGTTGACCAAGTAGCAATTAGTAAATTTGGCAAAATCTTTGTAAAATCAATGTTCAATTAATCTGTTTATTAGTGATTATTCAAA
Organism: Arcuatula senhousia; assembly: GCA_963971305.1. Taxonomy (NCBI): domain Eukaryota; kingdom Metazoa; phylum Mollusca; class Bivalvia; order Mytilida; family Mytilidae; genus Arcuatula; species Arcuatula senhousia. Next base: position 170,436 of record CAXARO010001340.1, read on the forward strand.
AATTAATTCATATCAAGCAGAAATCGACTACTCTATCATTGGAATGCTTTTACTGTATATTTCAAAAACATTTTAAATTGCTTCAATGTTCTTGTTAATAAAACTCGATGCTGAAGGTCTGTACGAAGACTTTTTAGGTTCGTTCATTAATGCTACTTTATTATAAAAAGCTGTAGACAAAGAAGTGTACAATGCATTTACTTGTATATTACTTTAATATCTTGTAATTCAACATCTCGGTTCGTTCATCTTGTAACATATCTAATACAGCTTGAATATTTCTTAAGATACCTTACTCCAAGGAGATGAACTTAAACTCTTGGTTGGTCAGTTGACCTCAACACTTGGATCCGATGCCACCGAACAAGCCTGCGAGGCTGAATGCCACACCCTCATCAAACAAGACCATCTTCTTCAGTTCGGTTGCCCACTTGTCTGCAAAAGGTAACACGCGCATTTATTTTAAGAAGTCACAAACTGTAACCTCTAGCGAGTCCTTTTTATTATTACACCTGTATTACCCTAAATAGTATTTTTTTAAACAAAGATCAAACAATAACAGAATTTATTGAACAGGTATGGGGAATCTTTAATGTCTAAAAAGAAAAGAGGTAAACTTTTATGCAACGTGCATTGTAAGACCACAATGGCCCTGACCAATACCGACATATTGGACCGGATTTATGTAGCCAAACTTATTCCGTCCGTTGGTTTAAACATGGTTCTGGTCGTAACATAAGTACAACACGGTTGTGAGACACGAATCGGAATGAGTTGATCATCCCGGTACAATCCCATCTAACAACCATAATATTGTAGATTGAACAAAAGTATGTGTCAACATTTGATAAACGTTTGTTGCTATATTTTCCCAAATCTATTGGTTAATTGAGAACGAAATATAAATAATATCGAACGTAAAAACCATTTTTTCTAGTCCCGATGATATGACGTCTTCCTGGGGTTTGTGTCATTTTGGACTTTTTTAGATCCTCAGAGTCGTAGGAAGCCAAACGTCAAAAAATATAAAAGGCTTCCAATACAGCATAATTATTTGGACTACGTTTTTTCATGAATTTTCTACCTGCGCATTGG
>CAXARO010001341.1:0-34229 GCA_963971305.1 Arcuatula senhousia
ATATTTCATTTTAATGTTTTTGTTCTATATAAAGAGCTGGGTTGTTCATCAGATTTGCAGAGGGAAAAAAGTCATATAATTTGCTACTTAATAAATTATCATCGTTTTGCAAGTCAAAATCATCCACAAATCATCTGTGCCAATGGCATTGTTTGGTTTCAAAGACGTTGATATTGTGTATCTTATTAAATAAAGAAAATTCTATAAACCCTTGGAAACAACAACTGTTCCGATATAATCAATTAATGAACTTAATCTTTTTCTATACATGTAGTTCAGAATAATGTAAAATAAAGAAATACTCATTTCAAATCAAAATGACAAATAAGTTCCAGACAATAAATTTAGCTAGGCCTGACGCGCGTTTCGTCTACTCAAGACTCATCGGAGGCGTTCTACCAAAAAAATATTGAAAAGCCAAAACTATATGATAATGAAGAGCATAGAACAATAAACCAAAAATATCGAACTGGGGAACCAAATTATAACTAGGATGATCAATCTATCTCTGGGGTAGGAAGAACCTTAGAGTTTAGACAATTTTGAAATTGAAACGGATAATTTAGAGCTTTAATGTGTTCTCCAACACAAAAGAGTTGGTGCTGGAGCGGACTAACCTCGTGGAATAATATTTAAACTGCACAAGCAGCGCTAACCTTCACGGGTTAAAGAAATCAAAAGGACAGCAAAGTTATAGACAATAAATAATATATTCTGATTTTATATTGGACTTGACATAATGTTTCTGAAAGGTTTGCAAGTCATGACAAAATACTTTTAGAAAAATGTGTCTAAAATCTAATATGAAAAAGCTTATAAAAAATCAACATTCAAAATCAAATGTAGGTTTATATAACCCATTGGTGCCTCTCTGCCTCTATCAATGAATATAATTGGCGCAAATAAGACCAATTTTCACTGTAGAAACAAGTGATACTGGTTTCAATCTCAAGTTGCATCCGCTGTTGAAAAAAAGAGGACTTAATCAGTTATGACCATCAAAAGTATGACCAACACTGAAAAAATCACATTTTTATTTTTACGCGTTAGATTTTGGTCAAAAAATGTCTTTGAAACGCTCGAACAAATGTTTACAGCCAAAAAGACGCCAATTTAACGTTTTTAAAATTGAACTCGCACATATCCAGAAAAAAGGAAACGGGATATTCAAAGTCCGTTATTAGCAGGAAAATTTACAATTCCTAGGTTCCTGTGTGAGGCAAAAATGTATTATTGGTGTAAAATAGTACATTATATTGACAATTTTGAAGACGGCAACATGATTTGAGACTTTTTGGTACAAATAAAGAATGATACTCATTGAACATTGCAAATCTCATAGTGAAATAAAATATAGATGGGAATTTTTTTGGGGGTTGTTTTTGAATATTTTTTTAAAGGTCTCATTGTGACCATTTGAAAGGGTTGTTTTAATAATCGGAAGTAGAAGTTTAGATTTGCAGTTAAGCAATATTGATGTAATAATGCGTTTTTGCAAACAAAATAAAGTTGTTTGTTGCTTTATGTTGCAAGTACGACAACATATTTTTAATGTAAGATGAACAAGGTCTAGAAAACATAGGGATTGTTGAAAATAGTAGTTGCATTGGTGCTCATTGGCTCTTTTAAATGTTGATAATTTTCAAAACAGGACTTTGCCCATTTGGAAAGGAAGTCAGTTTCTTTTTTTTGTCCATTATAAACCTTTATCATTTTTCATATTCATAATTGCGTACATGTATCTACACAAAATGCTTTTTGATTTTTTTCTTTATTTCAATAAAAGATATTGCAGATTACAACAATGTATTTTTAGTCCAGTAATTTAAAGAAAGATTCATTTTTGAGATGTCTATCTAATGTAGAATATGTATATTTCATATTCCAACAATTGTTTCATACATTTTTTTTTCATGCGATTCATGATATTTTATAATGAACCTATCCATGGTGAATTGTCTTCGAATCAAAACATTGCATAAAAGTATTATCAATCGTTTGCCTTTAAAACAAATTAAAACGAGTTTTTCTTCTTTTACATCCGTGCCATTATTAAACTTTACTAAGCAAGGGAAAAAATCAAGTTTCGGGGGCCATTTTTACACGGTAAAAGAGTCAGATAATTTTCATATCAAAGATTTTAACACATTTTTATCATTTGCTTAACAGCATTGCAAAGTACTAGGAGTCTTAAAATCGAGTTTTACAAGTTTCATTAGAAATTCGCAACGTTTTCAAATTAGCCTGTTTTTTCGCTATATTTTGGACCTATTTTTTTTTAAGTGCTAAGTTTTTCTCCAAAAACATGTTAAATAAAAACCTAACGTTTAAAATTGATAAATCTCCTTTATGACTAACATGCGTCACGGCATTTTGCTAAAAATGTGCTTTTTTCGGTCATTTTCAGAAAATGGTGGATTTTTGTAAATCTGGTAAATTGCACTCAAAATGAACTTTTCAACCGTTTCTTAAAAAAACTGCATGTCAGTAAAACGTGTATCAAATGTGAATATGTTTAGAATAAGAACAACAGTTGTGTGTTAAGTTTAAACGAGAGAAATGACATTTTAGTGAAAAAGACCAATTTTTCAAAAAAATCAAAATGTGAAAAAAATGGATAGTGGAAATTAAGAACAACGCCATTCACCTCCATTAATGATAGGTTGATTAAAAACTATTCTACAAAACGTTTTAGCCAAAAGTTTATATTCTGTCGAGAAAATTGCGTTTTTCTGTTGTTTTTGACGAAAATGTCATCCTAACAGAGTAATCTCCCTTTTCGCTTACAATTGATTGTTTTTTTCTGTTTTTTACAAAAATCTCTTCCCAGTATGTTAACCTATTGGATATTGGATCGTCTGTTTAAATGCATAAATTTAAATGTACAAAAGCATATTTTTCCTTAAAAGTTTTCTTTAGGACGGTTTTAGTATTTTTGGTGGTTTGCTTTGAGTTGGCATTTCAAAGCAGCTGACGATATCTTGTTCAACAATTTTGGTGGAAATCTCACATTTAGGACACATTCAAAAAGATATCACATTAAAATTGGGCTCTAATTCATTTGGGATTTGTAAAAAAGGCTTAAAAGCTAGACTTAAAAAAATCATAGGGTGGTGCTTAACTTTTTTCGGAGTGTATATTATGACAGGTTCCTTCCAAACTGTCATTTTTGTCTTTGTTGTTTATTTGCTATCCCTATAAATACCTTCCGTGAGAGGCACACAATCATGTAACCTAAGTGCTTCATATAGTAAAAAACTAAATTTAGGTCTTTTTCGAAGGGTTAAGAGCTTTTCGCGCCAAGCATTAATCCGCTTTGGACCTAAAAAGCACATTTAAAATAGTTTTTACTTTTATTTACTCATAGTTCAGGAAATTAACTAAATTTCAATTGTGATTATATGGAATTACATTGTTTGAGAATGTTCACACTATAACTGAAACTAAATCTGAAAAGATTTTAAAACTACTAAACGGAAGTTTGAAAAACATTTTGAATGGTAAAATAAACAACAAATAAGAAGAAATAAATTCTTAAAACTTTCAAGTGGAATGGCACATGTCATAACCTTTTCTCCAAACTCTATAAGCATTCACAATGAAAAGAATGTTGCGTTCTGATACTCAACCATTGTCTAAGTAATTTTGAAACATTATTAGAGGCAAGCAAAGAGGCACTAGAGGGGCACTCGAGAGTCAAAAGTCCAAAAGGGCAACGATAAGCAAGGAGGCAGCAGTGGGGCACTCAAGAGTCAAAAGTCCAAAAGGGCAGCGACAAAACCGGCAAACACTAACAAGTACAGCACGAGGAATCACAAAACACACATTCAAGAAAACAGAAATCAACAATGCGAACTCAAGAGTGAACTCATGGGCTTCGGAAGAGTACGCGGTTCCTGCCTGCTAAAGAGCATTTGTCGCTTTGCTCAGCGTGTCAAATCCAATAAAGGAAGACAAAACAAAACCTTATTACAACCCAACGTCTGCACTCTTTTGAGAGATAGAAATCCCATATTTGTCTACGAATACACGGTGTATATCGTAAAATTTCTTGAGTGAAGACAATACACAAGGAGCAGCACACATGTAACCCTTCGTCGTATCGATCAAATTCTATTCAATTAGAGAGATCCTTACACACACACACAAAAAAAAGAACGAATCAATTGTGATCCAAAATAAGGAATGCTTTAAGTTTTAAAAAAAACTTTACAAGAATGAAATATTATTTTTTGACAGCCATCCAAATGTAAGACAAGTTTTTGTTTAATATGCTTTTTGATGACACTATTGCGCATCCTATTTAAAAGATATGATGAACTTATTTTCCCAAATATTTGTCATATACCATATGTCATTGATACAAACTTTCCTATTTTTCTTTCTAAATATTAATTTAAAATATAAATATAAGTATATAAATAAACCCAAGCACATTTATACTAACAAAAAGAAATTGTTAACAAGAAAGGAAGTATTGTTCAATTTTACATTTTCCTTTTTGCTATACTTTTTCGATATATTAAGCTGCCAAAAGCTCAACTGCACTGACTGTATACTTTATATATATTTTAGAAAAAAAACTGTGTTACAATCAATATTTTCTTGATTTTCATATTCTATACGATAGTCTCCAAAAATACTACTTGAGAGGCTGGTTGAAAATTTCATGAGCCGCCCGATGGATCGTATAGTTCGTTAGTTCCGCTAAATGTCCTTTTTATCAAATCAAAAACATAATGTTTCTTAATTGATGTATGACGTCACAATATTGCTACGGCACTTGAAATGGCGGGAAAAATATCATGGCAATAAATTGGCGGGAAATAAAATACCACGGCATTTAATTGGCGAGAAATAAAATCCAACGACAGTTAAAATTAATTGAAGATTTTATGAGGGCGCGAAGCGCCCGAAATGAAATATAGATTATATGATAAGATTGAAGTGAGATATAATAATGCATTGACCTTCAATTCAATTAAAAATCACAGCTCTTAAAAGCAGATCAATCAAAATAAAAATAAACAACTGGTCAAACCGGTTGTAATATCCACTGCGCATGCTTCTAAAGTATTGTAAAACCTAACGAACTGACCTTAAATGACTTTCAATGGCGAGCAACAAATAAATACACTGTGTTCAAAAAAATTAATATTAAATTATTACAATAACAATTTGATATTCCACGACAACATTTCAAGAAAACGCGCTCTAATCAATGTTACAAAAGTTAATTCATCTAGATCCTTGTCACTGTTAAAACTGCACCACACATCCTCAACATCCAGGAAAAAGAGACAGATTCCTCTGCACTGAAAGTTTCATCGTTTTATCCTCTCTGAAAAAAATAAAACAGATGTCTATAAATTACCAAATAAAGTAAATAGGGCCAAGCCACTCAATACATACAAATACGAAAAACAAACAAAAATAATCAGTAAAAGTTATTGAGCATACCAAAAGGTTAAAAAAGGGTGGGAGGGCTGGGAAATGCATTATTATATCTCACTTCAATCTTATCATATAATCTATATTTCATTTCGGGCGCTTCGCGCCCTCATAAAATCTTCAATTATATTTCAAAGATTTCCGTGAGATATAATAATGCATGTTTAAAGCCGTCAACCTACCAATTCTAAAACTTTATCGGAAAAACTGTTAACTACTTCAGGTCTGAAATAAAATTTTTTGAAAGTAGAGGAGTTAGACCAATCCCCCATATCAAGAATTTCTTGCATAGAAACACCAGCGACAGCAGCTTTGCTCACTGATGCCATTCGACAGGAATGGGCTTTAAAGGCTTCAACATCAATACCTGCTTCAGACATGATCTCTTTCAACCATTTACTTATTGTTTGGGATGAAAGACCTTTAAACGGTTTTTTGTTAGACCTTAAAAGAGGATCTGGGTCAGACAAAATATCTGGTCTTAAATGAGATGTTCTTTTTTCATACTCATTTAAACAAGAAACAACACATATCTTTTTCTTGTTAAATTTCTTGTAAACAACTTGTCTACTAGCTGAATCTTTCTGGGTTTTTGATAAACCTGGCAATTGAAAAATTACACAGTCATTCTTCTTAGTCATAAAACGACGATCTAAGCGTGATATTTCTGACACGCGTTTAGGGGCTGCCAAAGCTAACAAAATAGCCAATTTCTTCCCTAAAAAACTATCTTTTAGATTCTTATTCATTGGAAGACTAAGCAAATACTTTAAAACCATATCAATATCCCATGTCATTTGATATCTAGGAAGAGGTGGATTAGACTTTAAGATACCCTTGAGCAACTGCTTCACAAGGGGCAGTTGCCCAATGGGTAGTCCCTCTTTATATGGCAAAACGGAGGAAATAGCCGACCTATGAACATTTATCGTTCTGTAACCATAACCTTTAAAATGCATCCATGCTAAAAAATCTAAGATAGCGACCAAAGGGGCTGAAAAGGGATTAACTTCCCGTTCAACACCAGCTATCCCATTTCTTCCAGGCACTATCGTAAGCGCTGGATGTACCTGATTTCCAGGAGCTAAGTAAAATGGTTCTAACTTGCTGTGAAAGGCCCATTGCTTGGTAACTTCTCCCGAGACCCTCCACGCGGCTAACTGTAGTGTATCGTTCTGAAGAAGAGGGTGAATTTCCCCGCTGGGAGACAGAAGTGATTTCCTGTTCATTGGCAACAGAACTGGCAGTGAAACCGACATTTGCAGTAACAGTGGGAACCATGGTTGTGTTTGCCATGTTGGAGTTACCAAAACTATCTCCGATTGTTCTTCTCTCACTTTCGCTAGACAAGGACCCACTAAACAAAAGGGAGGAAACGCATAACCCTGAACTAGTCTCCAATTTTGAATTAAGGCATCGAAACATTCGGCACCTGGGTCGGGTTTCCAGCTGTAGTACCTTTTCATCTGATTGTTTGTCCTGTCCGCAAACAAATCTACATTGCAAGGGCCCAGGACTGTCATGAGACTCTTGAAAATCTGGGGATTCAGTTGCCAACTCGTCTTGTCTGAAAAATGTCTCGATTCCCAATCCGCTTGAACATTTTGGACCCCCGGAAGGAATTCTGCGGTCACTACTATGTTCCTTTCCAGACACCAATTCCAAAGAATGGTCGCCTGTTCTAACAATTGTCTGGAGACGGTGCCCCCCATTTTGTTCACATACGCGACTGCCGTTTTGTTGTCCAACTGAACTATTACATGAATGTTCTTTTCGTCTTTCAGAAAAGATTGTACCGCGTAGGTAACCGCTTTCAACTCGAGGAGATTGATATGGGCAGTTTTTTCCTCCTGGGTCCACAACCCCCCTATTTTCAATTTCTGATTCACAGCTCCCCAACCCAAAAGGCTGGCATCTGATTGAATTATTACATGGGGCACTGATTTTAATAGAGTTTTCCCGTTCCAATTCTCCAAATGAGAAACCCACCAATGGAGTTCCGATATTGAATCTACATCTAGATGTATTTTGTGATCGTAACTTCCCCCGGAATGTAAACCTTTTGTTTTTAGAATTTGTAAATGACGGTAATGAAGGGGCGCAGACATTACGGCCTGGTTTGTCGCCGTCAATTTCCCAATTAATTGCGCTAATTTTCGTACAGTTATCAACTGATCCGACAAAAGATCTAGACACATTTTCCTTATCCCTACAATCTTCTCCTTCGGAAGAGAAAGGGTCATTTCTAATGAATCTGCAGTGTTGCCCAAAAATTCGATCTTTTGTTTTGGAACGCATTCTGATTTTTCTAGATTTATCACAAACCCTAAGCCTTCTAATAGGGATTTCGTTAACTGCAGATCCATCGTAACCCCTTGGTAAGATTGGTTCATTATGAGAATATCGTCTAGATATATAATTAGACGTATTCCCATTCTTCTCAACACTGCAATGGGTGTTCGAAGAAGCTTGGTGAAAATTCTCGGTGCAACTGCCAAGCCAAACGCCATGACTTGAAATTGCATTTGTCTCCCTTTCCATAGAAATCTTAGAAATTTTTGATGGTCCTTGTGAATCGGACAAGTCAGATAGGCGTCTTTTAAATCTAACTTTACCATCCAGTCTTTGTGCAACATGAGATCTTTCAAAAGATGAATTCCCTCCATCTTGAAGTGCTCGTATTTGAGAAATTTGTTCAAACTTCTGAGATTTATTACGGGCCTTTGCCCACCCCCCTTTTTTTGAACCAAGAAGATATTGCTTATGAAAGAGTCCCCTATCGAGTCTGCAGGACACACTGCGTTCTTTTGAACTAAATTCATAACTTCTTTGTCTATCATTTGTTGTTCTTCTTGTTTCAAAAAGGGTGGATTTGGAAATTTTTCCTGAAAAGGGGTAGCAAAAAAGTCTAGCTTTATACCCTGAATCGTTTCTAGAACCCAAGGGTCTTTCGTCAAAGTCGACCAATTTTCCACAAACCTTATCAACCTCCCCCCTACAGGGAGATTTGAAAAAAGTGACTTTATTGGAAAAGGAAACACATTCTCCAAGCTTTGAGTATGAGGTAGGCTTACCTGCATTTCTACTGTTGGGGCTTCCTGTAACTGTTTGTATTCTGTCCCCTGCCTGTATTCTGTGTGTAGGGCTTCTTGAACTGGGGGTTCTTTGTAGCATAGTTCCTCCCTTGGTGTCCTGGGGCAGGACTCTGGCTCCCAAACTGGAGGTTGTTTGAGAGCCTTCCCTGAAAAAACTGGTTACCAGAAGGGTTAGAAAATTTAGAAGAACCTTACACAGAACGGCGTTTAGAAAAGGTAGATTTTGAAGGAACTAAAAGCTCCTTTAACTCTTTGTTATCCTTACTGTCTTTAGCTACCAGTTTCAAAAAGGCCTTGCCGAAGAGGTCACCTTTACTTTTAGAAAGAGCTTTTACACCCTGTTTGTCAGTGAGAAAATCTAAATTCTCGGGCATACATTTTGCCATAATACTTTTCCTTCTTTCTGTATTATAAATATAATGAGCGTTACCTAAGAGTACAATCGCCCTTTGCACTAACTGAATCACATCAGCAGGGTCCATGCCTTGTTTCTTACTCTGAATCTTTTCGGCCTCTGACCAAAGAACAGAAAGGGGCCCTAAAGCATCAAGGATTCTGAGTTGTCCATTTATCTTGGACTTTTCTAATTTCCCATTCCATTTATTTCCATAGAAATAGTTTTTACGAAAGAAACGATCAACAGTCAAAGATTTCAACTTTTTAGACTCTGGAATGGGCCAGCTAGAACCTGTTTTTTCATACCACTAGAAGCATATTTAGAGATATACTTGACAATATGTTTAGAAACCTTAGTACTAACAACTTTTTTCTTTTTTAATTTAGGTTTGAAGGGTTTTTTGGTTTCAGAATCGGACGACGAGTCAGACAAATCATCGCTGGACTCAGAACTAGAGCTTGAGCTACTTGAACTAGAGCTACTTGAACTAGAGCTACTAGAACTGCTACTAGAACTAGAACTAGAGCTACTATCCCGCTTACGTTTAGCTTGAGAAGAACGTTTACTGGAGTTTTTGCGCTTCTTACCAGAACTTGTACCAGGTTCCTTCGACCAACGTTGGGCCGTTAATTCTTCTGAAGCATCGAAAACAGATACAGCATCATCCCTACTGTTTTCTTCTGAAGGGTCCATCGACCCGACTACTGAATTACTACCGTCCGCCAATGCGGGGGTAGTTTCACTCTGCACAACCCTACGGTTGTCTTCTAAATTTGTTGTATCATCCACTGAACCTTTAGAGTGAGCCATGGCTCAAAACTTTAACGAAAAAAGATAAAAAATACTAACCAAGTAAAGTGAAAAAACGTCCGATTCCTAAGCGAGCTGAATTGAAAGTCATTTAAGGTCAGTTCGTTAGGTTTTACAATACTTTAGAAGCATGCGCAGTGGATATTACAACCGGTTTGACCAGTTGTTTATTTTTATTTTGATTGATCTGCTTTTAAGAGCTGTGATTTTTAATTGAATTGAAGGTCAATGCATTATTATATCTCACGGAAATCTTTGAAATATAATTCCAAATATATTGAATATGCGGAAAAATTTTACGTTTGCAAACATGGCATTTTAATATAACTTAAGGTGGAATTATCATACACTGTATAAATTTGCTGTATATTTGAATATCTAACCAAACAGAATGTGTTATTACTTACCGTGCAGTACCGATATTAAAGCACGGACACCGGATCTTCTTTTCTTGAAAATTTCAAGATGTCCAAAAATTCAATACAAATTCAACCAACCACAATGATGAGCTGTCGAAATACTTAATACCGATGCTGAAATATTGTATTTTTGTGAAAACAATGGAGAAGAACAAATAGATTTTAACAAGCGAATTTCAAAGGATACAATTACCATTTTCAAGACCAATGGCTAAATCTATATTTTGATACTTAAGAAGGTAACATATGCAAACAAGATTTTACCATTCGAAAGCGTCTTTAATTTTTAAAAATAATTTATTAACAAACGCAATAGGTATCGTTTTGCAAACAATGGATGGTAAAATTGATTTAATTCATATATAAATAATTATGTTTGAATAAAAAATTTGCCAATTTTATTATATAGTTTTAAGAAAAGGAAAACAGTACAATAATATATATTTATGCATTCATAAAAAGGAAGAACGCCCCCTAAAATCAATAAAGATATACTTATCTACATGTAGTGCTTGAGTTATATGTATCGCGGATCACGTTGTTTCTTTAATCTTTAAATATAACAATACAAATGAAAGGCACATATATATCCTGTTAATCAGGCGCTCGCCAATATATGTTCAATGTAACGTTAAATGGGATGGCTGTACATTTCATGTAAACACTTTAAACATATTTAAACATTTAACTTCATTTCTTAAGATCGTAAGGTATTTTCGTTCAATCAAGGTGTTGCGGGAACAAAACATTTTAACTAAAAAGGCAAAAAAAAAAACGTTTAACTGCCAAGGAATTAAACCTTAGTAAAGTGCAATTCACAAAATACATGACAAACACGGAAATCAAATATTTTTTATCAGCATCGTGAACCTCAAAAATTTCTTAGAAGTCAAAATCCAAAAGTGTTTTGTTGCTTGAATATATATTGTTGGGGTGCTTTTTTTTTTGTAAACATATTATGGCGAAAATCAAAGTACAAATAAGACGCCCGTGTTTACGTTCTTATGTAAGGTTTCCATATATTTTTTATAACTGAAATTGAAATGTACCAAACAGAAACAATCCCTCAAGTCAAAGGTAATATATTTCGTGTAGACTTCAAAAATACAAGAAGAATCAGATATGCTACATGCTTCAAAATACGGTCTTGTAAATTACAAAGTTCAACTTTGAAGATTAATTTTGGAACTTGGTATAACTTAGTTATTGTTCTACCCCACAGCGCGATTTCGAATATATCAGGGTGATAAACATGAAACGATGGTGAAGTGGAGGAAAAGGCAAATCGGGGAGGATAGTTGTGACTGCCACTGGTAAAAAATAGTAATTGGAAGGCACAGACAATTAAGCCTAATACATAATGATCCCTAGGGCCCTACTCTTATTGAGACATGCTGCAAGTTTCTTTAAAGTGCGAGGTAAGAGACATTTTTCCCAAAACGTTGCACTAGTATATTCGCATGAGGCCTAACGACTACGGCATTCGTTATGACAGGACTGATCCATTCAACCACCCTGGGCACACATCCAAGTCGCTTGGTAAGCAAAGCAGCTTGAACAAATGTCAAGTTTCTGGAGGCTCTTTAGTTGACATTTAATGACAAGCTTAGCTCTGCTGCAGGCCTATTTGTAACCCGGAACCCGCAAGGATCAAGGTTAATTTTGCAAAACTGTATATGCATAATTTAATGAGTTACTTCACACTAGTATTTAAAGCAATAAAAATTGGAAGACCAAAAACCAAAAGCGTCAATATAGACTTGCACTACCCTTAAAGTTCGAACGTTTGATCTCCAAGTTATTTTCAAAATATTTCTTTATAATATTTTTGGAAATTTAATATTAATAATGTTTAAATATTAACATAATCGGTTTAATGCAATTGAGATTGTTTTTGTTATCATTCTAATTAATAAAGTATGTTCAATATTGATCTTTAATTATCATGAATATTATTAAGTAAATACAGAAAACTCATTTCTATATTGTTTGCTATACATTTTCCAATAAATAGATAAGACGATTGTCTTCTATGAGTCAAATGAAATAATAGTTTGTTTCCAATATTAAAGACAATCATTAGGCCAAACAATTTTTTACTTTACAAAAAACGGGACTTTCCCACTTGTATGTTATTAGGTTTGTAAGTTACCTGCCAAAGGTATTTGGATATCCCCGGATAATCCGATCTCACCATTAAAAGAGATCACTCTATATGGCTTAGGTGCGTTGAAAAGGGCGTTAAATACCAACATACACACCTTTACCGCGGGTTCCACAATCTAATTCGACCGTAAGATTCACGACAAATGTATTGCAACAATAAGGGCCTGCTTTCCTTTGGAGCACTTTAGTTTACTCTCATGAGGATTTGTAGTCGCGTTGGTAATTGTATGTTTATGGGATTTGGTAGGTTTTCGGTCAGTGAGTGGACGGGTAATGGTGTGTGTGTTATCATTTGTACATTATGCTTTTATTTGTATTGATTTCTTTCTGCCTTTCTTTAGTTATTAGAACTTTTGATTTCGAATGTCCCATTGATATCTGTCTTCATATTCACGTGAAGTTTTTAATTTCAACTTGTAAGCCAGAACATCTCTGATCATAGAAGATAATGAGATGTTCAATAAGTGTACACGACACAACCTACAATATAAACGATAATTAAGAAAACTCCACAATGGAAAACAGCCAGCAGCCTTTTATGTGTCAGTGGTCGCTGATCGCTGTTTTTCGATTGGCCTTGGATTAAAAATAAACTACATATGATTCAAGGCCAATCTCAAATTGCAATGAAAGACACTCTTCTTGACAAAAAGAAAAACAAAACAATTAACATAAATTCGACAAAATACAAACATAAGCTTTAATAAAGATTCCATCACTAGTCAGCAATACACAAACTACATCAGGCGTAGCAAAAATTATTGCCTGAATCTTTGTAACCTTTATATCTAACAACTCCAGATAATCAATAACACATCGTATTGAAAAATATTTTAATCCATCAAAGCTATTGCAAAATGTCTATTTCTAAAAGACGATATTAACTTTTAAATTCTAAACTTCTCAAACCTGGAAAGTAACAAGCCGACATGAACCTCACCGGTATATGATGTGTATATTTCACAACTTATTCGATATGCTATAATTTTGACAATAATGTTCTTTATTTTTACCCGACACTGATTTCTGACTAGGAATAAGAAAGATGTCACATGCGATCTCTAGAAAGTTTGTCTTTCTATATCAATTACTGATAGAATTTTAAATAATATCAGATAAAATGATTCTCTTAAAATACTTTTAGTTCTTACTTAGTTTACTTATTTTAAGAATATTACTGAGTAATTAATTACTTATTTTTATTGGCAATTACTTATTTCTTGCTCCTTTTACTTGCTCTTTCTAATCACCCTTTAATTACTAGTTTAAATAGAAGAGTTGTGGAATAAGTGTACGCGACACAACCAACATTTTTCAGTCACATTATTTTTATACAAAATGTTTTATATATTATTGAATAATGTTCTTTATTTTTACCCGACACTGATTTCTGACTAGGAATAAGAAAGATGTCACATGCGATCTCTAGAAAGTTTGTCTTTCTATATCAAATACTGATAGAATTTTAAATAATATCAGATAAAATGATTCTCTTAAAATACTTTTAGTTCTTACTTAGTTTACTTATTTTAAGAATATTACTGAGTAATTAATTACTTATTTTTATTGGCAATTACTTATTTCTTGCTCCTTTTACTTGCTCTTTCTAATCACCCTTTAATTACTAGTTTAAATAGAAGAGTTGTGGAATAAGTGTACGCGACACAACCAACATTTTTCAGTCACATTATTTTTATACAAAATGTTTTATATATTATTGAATAATGTTCTTTATTTTTACCCGACACTGATTTCTGACTAGGAATAAGAAAGATGTCACATGCGATCTCTAGAAAGTTTGTCTTTCTATATCAAATACTGATAGAATTTTAAATAATATCAGATAAAATGATTCTCTTAAAATACTTTTAGTTCTTACTTAGTTTACTTATTTTAAGAATATTACTGAGTAATTAATTACTTATTTTTATTGGCAATTACTTATTTCTTGCTCCTTTTACTTGCTCTTTCTAATCACCCTTTAATTACTAGTTTAAATAGAAGAGTTGTGGAATAAGTGTACGCGACACAACCAACATTAAAGAAACGGCAATTCAAAAAAATCACAATGGAAAACAGCCAGTTATCATTTTACTCAATGTAATAGATGTTAGTTCATGTTTTAAGAAATTAAGATTTTTCTTGTAAATATATTACTGGAATTTCGAACTTTCGGCTATTTTGTTAAGGACATTATGATACTCCACAGAATAAACATGACAAAATCAATTCATTAAAAGTTTGTTTTGTTTAGATATGTGTTTTTCTATCTTTCCCCCTAACATTAACATGGTTGTTTTCTTAAGGCGTGGTTTCATTTTTGGCTAAGGACGAAACGGCGAATCCTAGTCAATTTTGCCATATATTTGCACGAAAAAAACAAACAAAATTTTCCAATAAAAATGGGTGGGGTTCCTACCCCAGGAACTCTTACCTTTCTGTGCGCCAGGTGAGTAATTTCGGGATTTTTATATTTTATTGTAAAGTATTGCATTGTTATTTTTAACCTGGGATTAACCATCTAAACCGCAAACGACAATGCTTGTGCCTGTCTGTTACCGTAGTGGACTTTTGTTTTGTTTTGTTTTCGGATGTTGTATAAATGTAACGTATTTAGTTTAATAGCTTGCATTTCAAATTTGCTATTCATTTTTCGTTCTACATATCATCATGCACTGTTTTGCAATTAAAAGATATTATTATTTTTATTTTATCAAGTTTTGGATGTATAAGCACCGAACACTAAAACCTGAATAAAAAAGACTAAAAGATCTTCAAAAAGCAATAAAAAATATAATTTGAATATTTCACCATGTTCAATGTTAGTTTAATTCATTTTTACAGTTTTTTACTTAATTATTTTTTGGAATGTAGCACGTACTAGAACACACACACACGTCCTCATAGTTTGTTTTTAATGACCTATTCTGACTAAGGAAATTCAATCTATTGCCTTAATATATTATATTGCCACATTTTTATACATTGTTCAATTTGTTACACATTATTGGGTTTATTTACATTTCTAGACATTGATATTCATTCAATTTGTAATTGTACCTGTTTCGTGTAAACAGATCTACGCTGAATTATGCTATTTTTAGACACATACATGCATGTACCATGTACACATGTACATTTTGATCAATGCTAAATTATAATCTTGTACAGCCTGCCACTTCTAAGAACACGCAAATCGATCCAGGTAACTTTTTACTAAACTACGCAAAAGATTTATCTTATAATCAAATGCAATAACTTTATACTTATCAAAGCAAATCGAATTAAAAGCTAAATTTCAACTTTGATTTTGCATCTAAATTGATAGTTTGGGTTCGTTATTTCCTCTTAGTAATACAACTAGAGTAAGACGTTTTTATAAAGCGCAATACATAAAAAACAGAAACCTAAAACTAAAGTTTTAATTAGGATACTTTTTGACTGACTTAAATAGATAAAAATTGGATGTATTATTTCCTATCTGAAATGTTTCACTGAATACTTCAACAAAATTTTAACTGATTATATCTAAAAAGCTGGAACCAAATGTACTCATGCAGACCTTTTATAAATCAAAGAAGCAAAGGTGTACCAAAGGGGTAATCAGTATCATAAAACCGTGAAGACAAAGACAAAACCGGCAGACAAAAAATCATCACAACAAAACAAACCACATAAAAACATAAAACACACACACATAACAACAAAACCGCATTCAGCAACGCGAACTCAAGTCGAAACGAGAGTGAACTCAGGTGCTCCGGAAGAGTAAGCAGTTCCTGCTTGCTATAGCACACCCGTCACGTTGCCAAAGATCGATTAAGTGTTGGTCAAATCCGGAAAGGATGACATTACAAAACTCTATGTCAAACCAACATCTGTGCTCATCTGAGAGATAGAAATCCTGTATTTGCATACAAGCACATGATGTCGTCCGTAAAATTTCTTGAGTGATGACAACAACCTGGGAGCAACGTACCCCTGTGTTAACAATTTGCTTGTCAGCCAAACTGTTATCTTGGATACCTCATAATTTTCCATGAACAGAAGTTTTTCCTAAATGCGCACAATATTTATGCATTTTATCATATTTCTTTTCTGGACTGATATTTGAAATAAAAGTTGTCAAAGGTGATTAACATTTCGGTTAACTAAAACAGTGCTGATACATACCTTAGAATTCATCGGGGAGATGGAGGGAGCAATGATTTTTGGAGCTGTCTTTGAA
Source organism: Arcuatula senhousia (assembly GCA_963971305.1). Classification (NCBI taxonomy): domain Eukaryota; kingdom Metazoa; phylum Mollusca; class Bivalvia; order Mytilida; family Mytilidae; genus Arcuatula; species Arcuatula senhousia. Next base: position 16,567 of record CAXARO010001341.1, read on the forward strand.
GGGGGTAAAAAAAAATTCAGATTTTATTGGGGGCATGTTCTAGATAGCTATATCCGGTCGAAAAAAACAGCCCCCATCTAGTAAATAATGATCGTTCCCTTAGTTTTAATATTGTCTTGTATGATGATAATGGTGGTGATGAGGGATGTTAATCATTATGCCATGACATAGACCTAAGTGTATTCTTAGAAGGAATTCCATGAGGAACTGTGAACAAACTGTATAAAAAGTTTTACATAAACCTTGATACTAAACTTAAAATATTATATTAAAAGCTAATTTGGTGATTTTGTAGCCGAACGAACATGAATTTGTAACCATTTTACTTCATAATAATAGTGTTTTAATTTAATAATAGAGTTTTATTAATTTATTTATCATTCTTATTATGCGAGCGGGCAGATATCGAAAAACTCGTCTAATTCAGAGGTTTAAATTAGCCGAAAAACTTCATAAGATATTTGAACTTAAATGCAAATTTGATTATTCTACTTTATGAATATATATGTTTGATAAGTCAAATATGGTCAGAAGATATCGAAACATTTCGTTTTGTACATTTTTTAATCATTTTTGTTACCTATATAAGCTCACACACGAAAACAAAACAACATGATAAAATATCTGTCTTAATTCATTATTTGCAAGTGAAATATTCGAAGCCAATCATCATTTTCTATATTTTTTTATCAATGTTAAAAACATGAATAAAAGTAACAAAATTCTTCCCTATTCTTAAATCGTGCAACATTAACTGCCATAAAATTCAAACAAACAGTATAACGATGTCAAGAAAATGCCGCAAGACTACTTTATAGTTATAATCTGTATAGTTCAGACGAATGATGATAAAGTTATACTATATTTAATATTTCAGATTTAGAGAAAACTGGATATAAACGATACGGAAAACTGTCGTATGGGCCGTATTTTCATTTTTCTTATAATTTGATTTATAGCTGACTGTCCGAATTTTGATCGTTGATGTTTATATGAACAGTTAGTGCATTTTGGGGGTTATTTAGACAGGAAAATTAATTACTCAATAGGGTCATTGTTGATTTTTCTAACCTTCGAAATCCGATAATTGTAAGGTTTTAAAATTTTGTAAAAGGTGTGTTGTGTTGTATTGTATAAAAGTTTGACTAGAAAATAATATTAATAAATGCCTAAATTTTTGGCGAAAATGTTCGAAATTATGTTACGGATATCTATTTGCAATTCATTGTATAAATAACACACGTAAACATCATCAGACATCAAACGTAAGATCAACCCAGTATCTTAACTCAATATTAGCCATATGAAGCTATAAAAAAATTGAAAATGTATTTAAAAAAAAACACACAAACAAAATGCATTCACATTCTAGTAGCTTCATCTAAATTACAATTCACAACCCTTAGGGGTGTTCTACGTATAGAATTGTCCCCAAGTTGATGGTGGGGAGACGAATTTTGCCTGAAGTCTATACGAAATTATAACAAGATATGTGCCTGAAACCAAAGGTTCCCGAAAAACAGCCCCGCCAGTATATCCACAACTGTCTCTAATGTAATATAATTAACATTTGTTTTATTCGACAGTTTGCTATTTGAGGGATTAGGAATGCATAGCCAGTTCATAGATCCATCCGTCTTGGCATTTTTTAATAAATAAGTACACATTTTATTGATTTTATAGACATGGCAGTGGAAAATTTAAGTTAATGTATTTTCATGTTTGTTGATTTTTATGCAAAAACACTCCCTTCCCTATCTAACTTAAATTAAAAAGTAGATTTGACATATTCACATAAGGCTTCTAAGTGAGTTCAGTTTCCGGCGATGATCTGTAACCTCAAATTGCACTATGTTCTGACCTTATTATAGGTCAAGTAGACATGTAAACATATTTTCTAATAGCCAACACTTGCATCTTTCGATTAAGGAAGGGGTCACTATTAATCAGCTGAGGGGGTGGGGTGATTTTTTACACGATTCTTATTAAATTTTTCAACCCCCTCACTGACAGTGAAAAAAATTCACCCCCCTCAGAAGATCTCAGGAAAAAAAATCGACCCCAGTAACATTTAAAAACGAAACATTATATGCAGCATAGACAAAATTATATTACAAGAGCAATTCGATGCCTGTTGATTGTTGATTGATATTGAATTTTAACGTCAGCATTCAAATCTTTATATATATTTGTCACTTCTTTATTTACCCTCGATTGGAAAACAATCATTATACTTAAGTGAACCTTCTTTATTATTCAGTTTGCGAGTGTGACCTTTTCAACGGCTCCCATGCATAGAGCATAGAGCCTACTCTTATATAACTCTACATAGGGGTTTTTAACGTGGATGGCGTATTGTTCTCTGTATTCAAGTTGCTGAAATTCATGAATTCTTCCAACTAGCTAAATTTTGCCATAAGCTATTGAAATTTACATATGATATTTCTTGCTCAGAAATGCCATTCTTAGACACATTCATATACAAAGGGGAAAGATTTAACCTGAATGGGACTCTTGACCTAAAAAGCATATACGAAAAAAAACGGATACATTCCAATATTTAGAAAGGGGAAGCTCACATCCCCAAGGGGTATTTAAAGGCTTCATTAAAGGAGAGATAATAAGACATATTAGAAATACAAGTGATGCAATGCAGCTTCAAAACATCATTTAAGTCTTCAAAATCAGACTTATACAGAGAGGTTATAAATCTACAGAGATTGATGAAATAATACAAAATACAATTCATCTAAACAGAAAAGATCTGTTACCAGATAATAGACGTAGTAATGATAAAACCATAGTGTTGGTAACGAAGTTCAATCCAGCGATAAAACAATTGAAAAAAATATTAATTAAACATTGGCAGGTATTGCAGAGCAATAAAAGATGCAAGCAAATATATAATAGGCTTCCTATGATTGCATACAAAAGAGGAAAAACTTACAAGATTTGTTAAAAATAAAAAAAAAATAAATAAACAACAACTCTAATAGAATTGAAATGGTAATCACAAAAACCTGGACACTCAGAAACAGAAGACAATAACTGGGTTAATTGATTTAAATGGTGTCTTGTCTAGCTGTATTTAAATATAGAAGAATGATTTTGACAACTGAAGATGGACCATATCATTCTTAAAGTTAATAAATATTTAATACAGTAAGGTCCGAAGCACCATAAATAATACTCAGAATTTGAATAAAATTTCAAACATCAAAGTTTGAAGCACATTCTAAATATACAGTATACTAGCTCATGCAGCTATAATGAAAAAGAAGAGATAACATACTGATTTCAGATGTAATACTGCTATGTGACACATTGAACAATAATATGGAATTCTATCCTAGATAGTGAAACTTGACCTCCAATATTGAAAATAAATTGAATATCTAATTGAACAAAACAGAAAATGAGGAAAAAGTCTTAGGCTGAACGGTGCAAAGATGGGATTTTGTGATTTTTTTATAAAGTTCAACAATATTTTGTACATGCCTATTTATTGTCAATACGCAGCAAATTATTCTATGGATTCACAAATCTTTTCCTAATCAAAATTTAATGTCTTAGAAATGTGTACAATTTTAGCTGAACATAGTTCCTACATGTACATTTCGAAAAATTGGAAAAAAAAACAGACATATTTTTAACTAAGGAACAATTTTTTACGCTTGACACATTTTTCGTCTATTCGAGATTTTCAGACTGAGGCGATCTACCTATGATATTGAAAATGCCAACCATGTTTTAAAATTGAAGAGCATAATTATAACAATAAACCATTTTTATACGGGCATGTTTAACTGGAACCAGAAAAGGACAAGGATTTGAAAAAGTTCTTTCTGACAGCACTTCAACAATTTAGGGGTTAGAGTAAAGTTAACATACATGTAGTAGAAATGAAGGTACCCAACAATTAAATTCCTGAAAACTATCGGAATCAAAGCATCTAGGACAGCAAAACATGAAATATTAAATTTTGTTCAACTCATCTATTAAACTCTGTTGACATTATTTAGTTTTGTAGGCGATGATGTAGCTACTTTTCTTTAGCTTAAAAAATATTTTTTTTTTGTTCGAAGATATGCAATTATCAAGGATCTACATGTATATAAGAAAAAAAAGGAAGTACATGTAAGTAGATCTTAGAAAATGACAAAAATTTGACCAACTTAACAGAAAACAAAGTCTGAGACGTCATCATCTATATTTTCAGTTTTGATTTCTACAATTTGTAACTGTCTAGTGGTCAGTTTCAATCTCAATTATTTTTTGAACAGAAATTCCGTTTATTTTTTAAACTACCTTTGTATAACATCAATTTCTATACATGTATCTTCTTTTCATCCTTCCATATTATGCATTGTGATGTGTTCGACGGCCTGGTTTGTTGTTATTTGATACGAATTTTGATTACCTATGATGTCTATGTATAACTACAAATACTTCGATTTCTTTCATGTCTTTCGTAGTTTTTTATTCTAAATAAGCCGTCTTCTTGAAATTTCTTAATTTAAATTACGGATGTTTTATTTTGTGAGTTGAATATTTAATTTGCCAAAACCCTTCAAATTGTGCACACCTTTTACCAAAGCTTTAACTAATTTAAAGTACTAGTATATATTGCACATTTCAAGCTCATTGTAATAATTTCATTTCATTTCGGGACCGAGTTAGGCTCTTATCATACCCTTAATTTATTTATAAAAATAAACATGACGGCATGACGAATTTGTAATGTAAATCCTCAGTAAGAATAAGTTTCATTAGAAAATAAATTACAAAGTTATATAATGCATCTGATTGTCATACATGTTCGAGGTGTAACGTTTCTTTTGTCCCTGAGTTTAAAAGAAGAATCCAAAGGCAATACAAAATGTCATGAAAATAAAAGTATCAACATCAAGGTCAATCATGTTAGTTAACCTCTCACCACCATCATTTGAATCAAACGATTGGAAAACAGAAAATAAAATTGCCGAAAATGATTAACTCTCCTCAAGAGTTTTTTTTCTAAATGGGAAGCTGAAGAAGCACCAAGGTTATCGACTATTAGTATCATTGCATGAAAAAAAAAACCGGTTGTTTTGAACAACTACGTGTTTACGATTTAGATGATCGACCAGTTCGTTTCTCAATACTAGGTACAAAGATGGGTGTCATGTTCTCTGTTAATTCCGTGATGCTTTATATCCATATTTCAAGAAAAAAGCCTAGTGTTTGAGAACTTCATGCAGTTTCGTCCAAAACTAAAGATTGCATATTAACAAAAGATTTATAGGTTCTTACATGAGTTCTTGGAAAAGACAGGTTGATTTTTCACAAGTGATAGAATTTTTCAGTCTTTTTGCGATTTGAGCTCGAGCGCAGCGGAACGAGACAAAAGCCCCCCCCCCCAAAAAAAAAAAATTATATCACGAGTGAAAGATCATTACCGGTTTTCCAATAAATTTAAATATATAGAAACCTTGGGTGGCTTCATTCCAAAAAAACGAAAGTTTTAAACAACATTTCATTGCATTCATTACATCATCAATCAATATCAGTACCGGTGGTTAATATTGGTTAATTGGCCAGTTAAAGATCGCTGCACGTGTTCGCATTTCAACCTGGTCATCTCACACTGAAAAGATGTATTTTGCGGAAGTAATGGTGCGTATATCGTCCTGTGTTCTGTGACGTTACAAACAATTTTGACACTATTTTTTGCGCAACAACATGCAACAAGCTTTTGATGCTTTTTCAAGCAATTCATCCTATAGTTTAGAGTTAGAATATTATGGTTTAACTCAAAATGCTGTTAAGCTACTTCATAGTTATCTTTCGAACAGAAAACAATGTGTGAAAATTGGCCAAAGTATTAGTAGTATGCTCGATATATATAAGGGAGTCCCCCGGGGTTCCATTTTGGGCCCAGTGCTGTTCAATATTTTTATTAATGACATTTTTCTCTTTGTAAAGAAATGTGATCTTTATAACTATGCTGATGATAATACCCTATCAAAATATGACAAATCTCTTGATACAGTTATTTCATCTCTGGAAGAAGATAGTAAATCCCTAATCTCATGGTTCTCACTCAATAAAATGCAGACTAACCCTGAAAAGTTCCAGGCCATTGCCATTGGCTCAAAAACACAGTCAAAAAGTATAACATTTAACCTCAATGGCAACAACATAAAATGTGATGAGGAGGTGAAGCTGCTTGGTGTCACAATCGATTTTAAGCTGGACTTTAACAGCCATATATCAAATATTTGCAAAAAGGCAGCCAGACAACTAAATGTCTTAAAACGTATTGGTACACATTTAAACAAACTCTCAAAACTCACTATATACCACTCATTCATCATGTCAAATCTCAGCTATTGTCCTCTAGTTTGGCACTTCTGCTCCGAAAGTAACACCAAAAAAATACAGAAGCGTACCCTTAGATTTATCTATAATGACTATATTAGCACATATAATGTACTACTCGAAAAATCTCAGCTACCATCATTAAAAGTACGCCGAATGAGAACCATGGCATTAGAGACCTTCAAAATACTTCAAAATTCTGGACCTAAATTTCTTCATGATCTGGTAAATTTTAAGAATAACTCCTATAATTTTAGGTACAAAGGCATAGCTGATATACCACAGCCAAGAACTACAAGGTATGGTAAGAGAAATTTTGGGTATGAGGCAGCAAGAATCTGGAACGAGGCAAGGAACTCAACAAGTTTTGGTCATTTTAAAAATTTCATATCCACCTGGTGTTTCACAGAAAAATGTTTTTGTAGTGCCTGTCGTTAACTCTTCTTGCCTCATGTCCATCACTCAAGCCTGCTACTCCAGTTTGCTTTTTGCTGCTGCTTTTTTCTATTCTGCTATAGTGCTTTTTATATTGTTCTAATTTGTGCTAGCCTAACTGCTTGCTTTTATTTTATTTATTCTTTATTTGATGTGCTGTCTGCATTTATGTTTGATTTTATATTGCACACTATTTAATTGCTTTTATATGCTATTCATTTGTGTCAATATGTGTCTTGTATGTTGCATGTCTGTTATTTGTTTTAAATATCCAGTCGTTTAAAGAGCTCTACAGAGCTCATGTTTCTGTTTTTTTGTACATAATATGACGACTTTAAATAATTATTACTTACTTACTTACTTATAGTACTATATAGCTAAAAGCGATTGTTGCTTCGCATAACCCAACACATGTAATCGTGAATAAGTTACGGAGAAGACACAATCTGATAAGGTGTACAGCAGAACTGAACACGGTAGTATTGACAAAATCTACTGAAATAGTTGATCACGTGATATTTATTAATCGTTGAGCATGAACAAATTGCATAATATCTGTCTATATTGTATAATATTTCACTAGTTAGGTAGAGCCTTATGAAGTCATATACATGTAGCTATCTGATGTTCGCGTTTTTTTTTTCCGTCTAGACCGGTTAATTCGGTCAGTCAATATTGCTACCAGCAGATCTATTACAGAACATTAATTGTGTATTGTATTTAAATGTAATACGGATTGTCTAAAATAAGAGGTACATATTTATTCCCCTACATAAATGCGATATAAATGTGCACTACATATCGTGTATCAATATTCGTTGACGTTTACTTATTAAGCATTGTTGACCTTTGACCTTTGATCAAGTGGGCGGAGCTAAATTGTAAGTGTGCGGAGAAAACAAACAAAACTGATGTGCTATGTTTCAAGTTTATGAAACACAGATCGTTCTTTATTTGTAGTGCTTAGATTAAGCTTTGCCTTTTAAAGCTTTAGCGCTTTGATTTTTGGTTTACATGTCCAGTTTATTTTGAAATATTTTCTTGGTGTGTATTTTCTTGATTGTTTGGCAACATTTTGTGTTAATAAAATCATTATGCATCGTGCCGACAATTTTGGTACTGAGTCTTCGTATCACAGTTGATTCGTTACTCAAGAGCTTGTGGTATTTACATCGATTTCCTTGGCAGAGCGTCACGTTTGACACAGAATTATGTTGTTCCACGGTTGCTGACTTCACTCAAGACATTTTACGGTAGACACTATATATATGCACTCGTAGACAATTATGGGATTTCTATCTCTCAAATGAGTGCAGATATTGGTTTGTCGTAGAAATTTGTTTTGTCTTCTTTACCGGATTTGACAAACTGGATTGGAAATTAGCAACACGACGGGTGTGCTGTAGCAGGCAAGAACCGCTTACTCTTCCGGGCCACCTTCCGGAGTTCACTCTTGTCAAGACTTGGGTTCGCGTTGTTGATTTCCGTTCGGTTGATTTTGTGATTTGTGTGCTGTTCGTGTTTACCGGTTTTTTCGTCGCCCTTTCGGACTTTTGACACTTGAATGTCCTATTGATGCCTCTTTGATTCTTTCAGTACACATATTTAAAATTTCATCATGTCTGGTTATGAGAACCATAGTATTTGTTTATTGTTATATACTTAATTTGGTCTTTACGTATATGTACATTTTACATCATATTTATTTTCATCTGAATCGTTAGCATGAAAAGTCATTTTTTTTCAATATTCGTCGTCTTTCATTATCGTGCTGTAACGTCACAAACATTTCTAGTCGCAGTTTTTCGACAACTATACGCCGTTTGACATCTATAGCTTTCTTTTAAATACTATTTGTCAAGCAATGCTTTGTTCATAATCCTTTTGCTTCTTGGTTACCGAATGTCTTTAGACTGCAGTGTAAAAGAAATATGTCACAGTTTTCGAGGCAACTGCATGTCATAGTCTCTTGATTACATTTAGCTACATCTTATTATGCCTTATAAAGACAAGCAGTTTTATACCCGAAACTCATTTTCTTTCTGTTTACCAAAATCATAAGACGCATGTAACATATTAGTCCTTTGTCGTCTATACACAATTAAAAAAACCTCTAAAATCACGAATTCAAAGCCATTAGACCCAGACTCAGTTATCATAATAACTTTTTGACATTATTAGTTATCATTTAAATAGATCTCTGATGAAAAGCACGGCCACAATTCCCCACAGACATGACAGAAGACCATAATGTCAATTCCCATAGACTGAAACAGAGAAACTGAACATTACAGATAGAGAAAAGCTGTTGCTTGCTCGTAAATTAAAATGACATAAGATACGGTTACGGCAAATTTGGGCAAAACCGTGAAGAAATTCTTTTTGTTAAGGCATAGACAAAAATCGGGAACGGATGACGGGACGGAGACCGAATCATTTACGACCGTAACAATAAGAATTTCCTATCATTACGGCACTTATTATTACGCCAAATCGATATTGTTACGATATGAAATATAGAGTGGCATGTAATTTGATTTATTTATATATAAAACAAGATTGCTACAAATGGATTATCCATTTTTCTCAAAATCGGTGAAGGGAAAACATATTACAAACCAACATTTCGCATTTTTAAATTTCGAAAATGAATGGCACCCTCTAGTTCATTTCAAAATTACTAATAGTACCCTATCAGTGTGTATAGTTTCAGCAACATCCGTTCAGTAGTATCCAAGGAGTTACACTCACAAAAATGTTTGACAAAGTCCCATTTTTAGGACCGGAAAATCACAAATTCGTAAATAACTCGAAAACTGTAAATATTGCTTCAAATTGTTGTTTCATATATTATTAACGAGTACCTTTTGCTCAATCGGGCTACAAAATTTCAGAACCCTGTGCACCTAGGTTACCGAGATATTGAATTCCTATATTTTGACTTTTCTTTCCCGTTTCCATGCAAACGGTCGCAATTTTGAAAATTTCAAATATGGGATGATCACCTACTAATAAAACCCTATCAGTGTGTAAAGTTTCAGTAACATCCGTTCAGTAGTGTCAGAGGAGTTGCACCCACAAAAAATGTGACGGACGGACGGACGGAGACCATTACCATGTCCCTCCGATGGGGCGGGGGACAACAATTAAGAGGGCAAATAATACTCAAATAATCTAAATTTAACTCAATTTTATTTGGATAACTTATGGCACAAGTGATACAACCAACAAGTTGTTTTCGGATTTTTTATCCTGTGCATTTCTGAAGAAACCATTTAAGTCATCCATCACAGACGACGGAAGCCACAGTATGGACATCAGTGGAACAGTCTTCGGTAAAGATTGTATGATCAACAATCAGAACAAACTGAACATCTACTAAAGTGGTAATTGTGGAAGAAGTTAACTATAAAATATCCTATGTTTGGTAAATCCCCGATGCGCATTGTTCATTTATAAATTTGCTGTAATGATAAATGCCGTAATGATAAGAAAATTCTTATTGTTACTGTCGTTAATGATTCGGAATCCGTCCCGTTATTCGTTCCCGATTTGCCGAAACAATAAGAATTTCTTATTGTTTCGGTTGTGGCGTAATCGTATCATGTGCCAATTAAAATATCACGGTGATATTCCTTATAGTTTAAAAGCATGTTCTCGATACCATCTATATAGTTCAGGTTTACCAGTGACTTGCAATTTTTAAATATTAACCGATATACACTATCCTTTACTTTAAATGCCGCTACAGCGAATCTTCCCAAGCTTTTTGAAAAGCTTAAACGTGTATGCCCTTATATAAACTATTTGCTGAAAGAATTTGATTTTATCATGAATCGACTTATTTATATATTTTTGTCTCACTTTATGGACTACTTGAACACGCAGAAGGCTTCTGGTACTTTGCTTGTAGCTTCATCTTATACATGCAATACTCTATAGTGTCAACCAATTTTACACCAACAGATCATATTTATACCTTCCTGTCTACCAGTAAATATAGATAGACCACATATATGACTTCTGCGGAATGTTTTGTTTTTGTTGTGGTGATTTTATAACTACTTAAGACCTCCTCTATACATGCATGTTTTATTTCAATATTTAAGCTTTACAACAGTACATTGTAGTTATGACATCTAATTGCAAATTAAATTGTCTTGAAAATTGCAAACTGATAAAAGCATTTCTTGTCAACATGCCGTACGTACAGTAAGAATAAAAAACAACCATAAACGCCAAGAAAAAAAGATCAGATATATTTGTTATTGAAATTCGCAAGTGTAGTAATAAGGTCCAGCACATGTTTGACTTGCCCATTGATAGGCATTTTTGTTTGATGTTACTATCACACAATCTCCCCCATTTGGTTCTCCATTTTTCCAATCGGTAAATAACATTTGCTGACCTTGGCGGCTGTTCCATTGAAAGTCTGTCGGGGAGTTTCCTGATCCTGCATAGTTAAAAGCTCCAAGCCATGATCTTTGACCTAAAATGTTATTAACATATTAAAAATATTGCTTCTATTAATGGAAAAAAAAAGATTATATTATAGATATCTATAACGTAATGAAAATTGTCAATTATTTTTTTTGTAGTTTGATTACGTTGTTTAAAAGATATTTAGCTTTAAATATATTAAAAATGGAAACCTTTCTTATAATTTGATACAAAACGAAGATGTTAATAAATGCAAAAATTGATACATGTAGAGAAGGAAAAAAATAAATCAAAAATGTTAGGAGCGAGAGAATGTAAACGTTAGTAAAACAAATACAATAATTTTCATGTCATGTACAAGACAAACTACATGTATGGGGGAGCAAAATTTACCAAACAATGTCATAAAACTGTTTCTAAGGAATGTATTCTCCTCTGCTGTTTCAATTTCTGGAAGTTTTCCACCCTTTGCCTGACAGTCTGCCTAGAAAAAATAGCTCATGCAATATACATTTTGTAAGAATTTAATTCAATATGTTCACGTTTTTTTGTGACTAGTTAAGACAATCATAAAAAAATCAGCCAAAACGATACTGTAAAAGGGGAAATTTTCGCGAGGGGTTTATTTTCGCAAATTTCGCGATTATAACAATTTCGCAAAAATATCCCCTCGCGTAAATGACATTTAGAAGGACCCAATATTCCATGATCTAATAAAACGCGAAATTAAAACCTCGCAAATGCATTTTGGTACTGAAAACGCGAAATTTAAACCACGCGAAATTATCCCCTTTTACAGTATCCTGCCATTTTTATGCCCCCGCGACGACATGTCGGGGGGCATTAAGTTTTACTCATGTCCGTCTGTACGTACGTACGTCCGTACGAATTTCCGTCAAGCTTTTCTCAGAAACCGTAAATGGGAATGACTTGAAACTTGGTAGGATGGTTCAGTATTACAAACAATATGTCCTAAGCGAATTTTTGACCTGTCGGACATCTACTTCCTGTTTGGGGCTGGATCGATACCAAAATCGACATGAAAATTTCCGTCAAGCTTTTCTCAGAAACTGTACATGGGAATGGCTTGAAACTTGGTAGGATGGTTCAGTATGACAAACTATACGTCCTAAGCGAATTTCAGACCTGTCGGACAACTACTTCCTGTTTGGGGCTGGACCGATACCAAAATCGACATGAAAATTTCCGTCAAGCTTTTCTCAGAAACCGTACATGGGAATGATTTGAAACTTAGTAGGATTGTTAAGTATGATAAACTATGCGTTCTAAGCGACTTTCAGACCTGTCAGACTTCAACTTTTTATTTGAGGCGAGCGGGGGCATCCGTGTCCCATGGACACATTCTTTCTTTATTTAATTCAAAGTTTTTGTTGTCCTGCAGTTTTATTTCAAATTTTACCACAGCCAACCATAAAAATCAAATAGTCATTCCTAATGGATTCATTTTATTCAGGTTACCGATTAGTCATGTATGTATGTGTACATGGATGAGATTTCTATGATCGCTAATGTATAAGTCGTTTTATGTTGCTCGGTTGTTGCGGTCTTCAGTCAAGAAATACAGTAGACACCGTGAACTAGTAGACAAATATGGGATTTATATATCTCAAATGAGTGTAGATATTGTTTTCCCTTCCTTAACCAGATTTGACACACTGAATTGGTAATTGGCAGCACTACGGGTGTGCTGTACCAGGCAGGAACCGCTTACTCGTCCGGAGCACCCAAGTTAACTCTTGTTACGACTTGGGTTATTGATTTCCGTTCGGTTGATTTTGTGTTTTGTGTTTCTTCGTGCTGTTCTTGTTAGTGTTTACAGGGTTTGTCGTTGCTCTTTCGGAATTTTGACACTCGAATGAACCATTGGTGCCTCTATGCTTCTTTTAATTTTGTTTTATACATGTCAATATAAATTACTAGGGAACATAATTTGTTTCAGATATGTTACACAACAAATATACATGAATAAATAATACCTTTGCAACTACGTATGAAACTGCGATAGGAATGAAGAGATAGCTGGATGTTCCAAAAGGTATGCAACCTTCACAAGATGCAAGAGTAGCTTAAATATACAAAACAGGGTTTTATGTACAATCACAAAATGCAGGAGAGCATTTTTCTGACATGTAAAATACTACAACACAATCTCAAGAGGCACAAGTAGATTTAAGAGTCTGTTCATGAGAAAACCATGCAAAAATGGAAATTTTGTCCAGTAGCAAGGTTTTTAATTATGTAAAAGGTATATTGCAACTGAAAGACCATCCTATAAGACTTATTCAGGCAAATTTATTTTTTTCGAAAAATTCAAGATGGCCGCCCTACAGGCCTCAATAGATATATATAGCTTTCATCTGATTTATCGCTTATTTCAATCAAATTTTATTTGAAAATTTGACATTTTTATTGTGTTTTTTTCAGTCTACGTAGAAGGAATTAAAATTGTATCAATGTTTTTTGAAAAAGTGATGTTTGGTCTTTCAAATACAGTTCAATTTTCGTTATTTATAATTTTGGTTCCTCTGGCACCTTTAGGTAGGACTTGGGCAGTATTCCAGACTGTTCAAAAATGCTAAAATTTGTTATTTTTTAGGGCACTTATTGTCCAAGGTAACGCTTTTTTATCCTTATCTTTTAGTAATTCCAAAACAATAACATATCAAAACAAACTTATCAAAAAGCCAAGCTGGGATTTTACATTTTGACTTAGCCACAGCCCCGGAAAACAAAGACATGTTTTGATAATTCTTCATAAAATCTACTTTTTGGAGGATTCAGTTTAAAACTCTGAATGTGTTTGCTATGAAACAAAATACATTTAGAACATTTGATACAACAGATGATCACAATACAAGTACCATTTAAGGGTCGAGAAAGACATATACTTGGGGATTAAGGGTGAAAGATGGGAATATCTTGTGTATTTTGATGAAATGTACAGAAATGGCCAACTTTAGGGGACTATTTTTCATGAATGAAGGGTTGGACTATTAATATGGAATATCTTTCCAAAAGACTGTTATATGGTCTGCACAAAAACATATTTGTAACTTTGCTTTCGGTCATCCCTTACATATTACAACATTACAAAAATGGAGATTTGGCCATTTTACCACATGGCTAAAATGGGCCTTGGGGGCCTAATAGTGGCATCTTTTTGAAATAATTAAAAGATGTACAGAACAGCAGACTGTATAGGCCAAATGTATATAACTTGTACTATATAAACAAATAATATTGTAGAAATCAAACAAAAGAGCACTTTTTACTTGGTGGTCTAATATAGCCCCCGGAGCCGTTTTACAAAAAAGTCTCTAGCCACCCTTGAAATGACTAAGTCAGACCTAAATGTGAAAAAAAAATATGAACCAGGAAAATTGTTTTATTTGTAAAATTCGACCATTTTCTGCACAATAAAACATTTTGTATGGTGGATCCCGACCAAAAAAAAATGTTAGTTTTTGCTTGAGGACAAGGGACTATTTCGCCAAATGGCCCTGGGAGCCATATTGTACGACCAAGTTGAAAGTGCTCTTTTGTTTGATTTCTACAATATCATTTGTTTATATAGAACAAGTTATATACATTTTGCCTATAAAGTCTGCTGTTCTGTACATCTTTTAATTATTTCAAAAAGATGCCACTATTAGGCCCCCGATGCCCATTTTAGCCATGTGGTAAAATGGCCAAATCTCCATTTTTGTAATGTTGTAACATGTAAGGGATGACCGAAAGCAAAGTTACAAATATGTTTTTGTGCAGACCATATAACAGTCTTCTGGAAAGATATTCCATATTAATAGTCCAACCCTTCATTCATGAAAAATAGTCCCCTAAAGTTGGCCATTTCTGTACATTTCATCAAAATACACAAGATATTCCCATCTTTCACCCTTAACCCCCAAGTATATGTCTTTCTCGACCCTTAAATGGTACTTGTATTGTGATCATCTGTTGTATCAAATGTTCTAAATGTATTTTGTTTCATAGCAAACACATTCAGAGTTTTAAACTGAATCCTCCAAAAAGTAGATCTTATGAAGAATTATCAAAACATGTCTTTGTTTTCCGGGGCTGTGGCTAAGTCAAAATGTAAAATCCCAGCTTGGCTTTTTGATAAGTTTGTTTTGATATGCTATTGTTTTGGAATTACTAAAAGATAAGGATAAAAAAGCGTTACCTTGGACAATAAGTGCCCTTAAAAATAACAAATTTTAGCATTTTTAAACAGTCTGGAATACTGCCCAAGTCCTACCTAAAGGTGCCAGAGGAACCAAAATTATGAATTACGAAAATTGAACTGTATTTGAAAGACCAAACATCACTTTTTCAAAAAACATTGTTACAATTGTCATTCAATATACGTAAACTAAAAAAATCACAATGAAAATGTCTTATTTTCATAAAAAAAATATTGAAATCACTGAAAAATCAGATGAATGCTATATATAACTATTAAGGCCTGTAGGGCGGCCATCTTTGATTTTTTTAAGGAAAAAATTTGCCTGAATAAGTCTTATAGGATGGTCTTTCAGTTGTACTATACCTTTTACAAAAATGAAAATATTGCTATTGGACGATTTTGCATGGTTTTCTCATGAACAGGCTCTTAAAGTGAAAAGATACAAAAACATGATGATGAAGGGTGGTTGCATATTTAAAAAAAAAAAACATGTGCGAACGATGTTTTCCGGTCCAAAATGTAACTTTAAAACAACCAAAATTTCTCATTATTTTGTTTTTTTTGGCTAAAGTTACATGATTTATGACGTCATTCAGACGCTTCAACATTAACTTTTAAAATTGTTTGACCTGTTTTCCTTTTAGGTAGAGTTTGCACTATATAATAGACAGCAGCCATATTCACAAAAGTTCGTAGACGTAAAGTCAGGCGTAACTAACATAGACAACATGGGGAGGTACGACTAAATGAAAAAAGTGTCCAGATATGGAGACCTTGGAGTAACTTTCATTTTTAGGTAAAAACGGCGCCATATTGCAATCTTAACCAATTACAGGAGTAACTGCTAAACTATACATGTTATATACAGTCATTCCACAGTCGCAAAATATTTACTAGTATGTAAAATAGTATACTTACCCAATTACAGGAGTAGCTGCTAAACTATACATGCAATATACAGTCATTCCACAGTCGCAAAAATATATTTATTAGTATGTAAAATAGTATACTTTACTCGATAACAATATGTTTAAAAAACTAAAGCCGTTGCAAACCAAAAGAGTTCATGTATTGGAATGTTAAAAATATATAAACCTTTACAAGATTAAGGTGTATCTCATGTAAAGTAAACGTTTTTTTTTCAATTACGATCTTGAAGCAGACATATCAAATCTTTTCATTTTTCTCTCACAAAAAACAATTAAACATTTTATATGGTGTTTGTTTTGAAAATATTAACTTACTCTGAGTTGGCACTGTCGTCACTGATGCTGTAGTGTCGTCTAAAAATATCAAGATGATATTCTAAATTGCAGGTTTTAATTTTGTTTCTTGAACATTAGTTAGTTAAATTGCTTAATCCAAAGCAGCACTATTTTGACTATATCCGCAAGATGAGCATACAAAAAGATGAAACAATGAATATGAAATGATGATGAAGTAGATGAAAGGGTGACACAAGGCCACTCATTAAGGAGAGTTTTGACTGCCACTGGAAAAAGGAGTGATTCGTAGGGACGGACAGGTTAGCCTCCGGGATGGGGATCCTACGGGTTCTACTCTTATCGAGACCTGCAGCAAGATTCTTAGACATGCGAGGAATGTTAAATTCTTCCAAACACGGTGCACTATTATAGTTTACTGTAAAGTTTTCCGCAATATAGCCCGACGACCCCGGCATTCATTATTACATGGCTTCCCCATTCAGCCGCCCCCTTTCGGGGCGCAGTCGCATTGTGGGGAAAGCGGCCTGAGGCCTGACCCTATGTCAGGTTTCTGAGCTCGATCTCTTAATTGGTATTTTCCCGACAAGCTTATAGCCCTGCTGTGGGTCTATTCGCAATCGGCAGGGGTCTTCAAAGTTAGAAAAGTACATATATCTATTGTTTTCAAGGACGTAGGTATTCCATAATACCCTTCAAATCCAAAGAGCACCATATATCAATGTATTTTTGATTCAAAATGATTGTATGAAGTTCGTTAAAAAATTTAATGCCCTCAATAATGTTCTAATGTCAATGTTTAAAAAGGGTAGAACAAGTATTAAAAGCGCCCCTCACTTGTAAACTTTATTGTAGCATTTTATTTTTAACTTTGTGAAATTAAATTAAGAAATCCTAATCAATAACCAAGTACATCAGGTCAGATCCATATACATGTACAGTAGAAGAAAATAACTCATTGTGTAGCGGTACTTGTATACCTGATATATTTACATTAT